>PNEQ01093089.1:0-20882 GCA_003012365.1 Medauroidea extradentata | reverse complement strand
ATGGTTCACCTCTCACTAATATGTTACGACAATGCGTAGATAGACGTGTAACTATCAATATTTTGCATTTGGCAAACTGAAAATGCAATGCTTTTGTTGACTTAACAATATTTGCACACATATGCTTTCCTGTTGTAGAAAGAGAATCCGTACGAATTCCCAGGTTTGATCACTGTGCTAGCTTTTCGAATATATCTGCATACTCGTCAGACCTCACGATAGTCTAAATCTTTCTTACATTTTTCTCGATACGATAAAAAATCCTGTCTGGCGGTATATACGAATGAACAGAAACTGGGAAGGTTATAATAACCTTTTTGACGTGAAGTACAGTCAATGTAAGCCACTAACAAACCATTCCAACAAGGATGGAGTTCTTATTCTGACCACCACAGCTGTCAGTAAAAAAGGTGAACTGTGGTGATCTCATCCATGTAAGTGTTCTGTAATCCTTGATAGACCGCTAACACAATATGATTTTATTCCTTTGCAGCCTAATTTTTGAGCCAGATGCAAATTAATGTATTGCTTGTATCTTGTTTAGATGCCGAGGTTCTCTTACATGTAGTGAGATTGTAGAGGCACAGTTGCCTACTATAATAGGTAGCTAGATCAGGAATCATGAGAAACACAATATTTGTTTATGCAGTAAAATGAGAATGGATAAAGTTAGTTATGGAATACTCTGCATTGATTAGATATGGCGTTATATTGGACAAAGTGTTGTTTGGAAACATATTTTTATTTTGAACAAAGTTGTGTATGGAAATGGACACGAGAGGATAAAGAGGTTTTCGGAAATTTCATATTTCTGTCATTGTTCACACATGGAGGATGTGGGTTCCTGCGCAATATTTCCTTGTCAGAATGAGGATTTTAACCTGCATGAATAGATGGCGGTGTTTTTAAAATTGTTGGACAGAGTGGTGTTTAGAAATGGGTTACTCAAGTTTTCTTTAGCCACCGAAGGTCTCACAATGCTTGTAAACGAAGCTTGTAATTATTACATCTAGCTGTAGTGCACAAGAAACCAGTCAGACGGACAGTGTACGTCAGTCGATCGTGCTCAGAGCAGTTATCTCTGGATTAACAGTTCGAGAAACTAGCAAACAGAGATTTCCACAGCCAGGTTCCCTTTCACCTCCCTGCACCTGTCATGATTACAGTGCAAGCAGAGGGGACATCCCTTCAATTCACAACCACGTCCGTGTGAGAGGAAATACTGACAGAGCTGCTACACGGATGGTGTTGACAGTCATCACCACTATTGCTAATTGCCACGACATATTAAATACGCTAACAAAACTCGCACGAAACACAGCAAATAACGTGCATTCTTATTTTACTAATCTAAATGCTGAGAATTTATTGATTCCAACCTGACAACGTAATACACAAATAAATATTTTAACTGGATTTCCCCCCAATATATCTAAGTATTTTGTAGACCAAATAAGTTTGAATAGTAAAAAAATTTTGCTCATAAGTAAAACCATATTTTTCAACGGCAGTAAAATTAACAAATTAGGACCAAAAATTTTGCCTACAAACCAGATATCAGATTCGCCGTCTTTACATGTTTTAGGTTTCACGTAGAACGTAGAAGACTATTGTTACCCTACACAGCCAGCCATATTAATTGCCACAAATTTGCGGAAGCTTAAACTAAAATTAAATCAGATTGTCGAACACTGCTTCCGTTGTGCATTGAGATTAGCACAGTTCGGCTGCCTTCTCAAATACTTCCTTATTATTCACGTATAGGAAATAATAATAATAATAAAAAATCAGGTTAGAGTAACGAGTGGAGTTTCGTATAATTTCCTGGCTTCAACAAGATTTCTGTCAAAACCAGACACTTAATTAACTTTGTTCCTTGATCATGGATGGAAGTTGGGCTTATAAAGAAGCAGAACTGTCAGAGAAACCAGCGCAATGCTGCGTAAGATATTAAATAATTTATTCTAGGCCAAATTTATTCATAGGTTGGCTTACAAATGATATGTCTTTATATAAAATATTTTACTTAATACTTAATGTTATATATATACACACACCCACACACATATGCATATATATTGAAGTGGGCTTACTTTGTGACAACTGGGGAGTGACGCTGTGCCACTTAAAACTTTTATTTTATGGCAACTTAGTAAATATATAAAATCGATACGGATGAATAAAATTATGGTTTTATGTACACACTGAGTTTCTTGTCTCGTACTGAAAAATGCTAAAAATAAAGATTTCAAATGTCACAAATTACCCCTTGCCAAAAAATAGTAACTCCTGTTTACAGTTTATGCAGTATAATACACACACACACACACACACACACACACACACACACACATATATATATATATATATATATATATATATATATATATATATATATTTATATATAAACAAATAACGAAAACATACAATTTTAACGACTACAGCTGTACAAAAGAAAGTTGTAGACTTAATTTTAACTGCTTCACAAAAAATTTATTTATTCTCCTTGAAAGATTGAGCAGAAGTGTAATGAAACCTTCCTGTAGGTAATTTCAAAATTTGATTACCATTTATTTGCGAGGATTTTTGTTAATTGATTTATTACATCGGCGAAGTTGGAAAGAGTTTTTATTTCGCGTATTGTGGTGATGGATGAAAACCAAGTTTATTTTATTTTTTTTGTCTTATCATATATATTTTGAAATTTGCAAACATATTAACGTTTCAGTTGAATAGTCGAATTGTGCGATATTCTGTCATTTATTTTTATATTTTTACCCGTAAGAAGTGCTTACGTTATGTGACCTCACTATTAAATATTAAAACAATCGTCAAGGTCTTTCTGCTTACGCTAGTATAAATCTAAAATCCTGCACAGTTGTTAAAAACTGACATACTAGTGCGTCACTCAGATAAAGTTTTATGTCAGTTGATAGTATAATTTTATGTCTTTAGACGAGCCTCAAACGGTAGCAGTCCGAGTAATATTTACTAATATTGGTTTATTCTAGTAAAATTTTTTTTTTAAATTTACTTCTTTTCTTTATATGAACATTTCTTTGGTATATTTCCCACTTGTAATAATAAGACTTATTTGTTTTGTGATCGCCATATACGTTTAGAACGTTTAATGAAATTAAAACTATGTAGAAACATTTAATTAGATTTAGCTCCAGAGAATTGTTTTAACGCCACTCTGGTACGATTCGAATGTAAAAATTTTTATGATGCTTCCATTGTTATTTTGAAAAATTAACGATTAGTCTCTCTGCGTTATATTGAACCATGGTGTCCACAAAGTTTTACATTAATCTGAACATTATTGCTGTCAATGGAAAGACTTTACTTTTACGAAAGTGGAAAAGTGTGTTGATATTAGAAAAAGTTATTCAGCAAATTAATTAAAAATGGAGAAGCCTTACGTTTCAGAGAAAGAATAAAAATTAGAAGAATGTTTATCTTCAAAACAAACTAAAAAACAATGTACAACAAAATTAGACAACTATAATTTGAGACAATAATTTATTTATATAGCTGTTTGTAATCAAGATATTATTTGCTGCAAAATTGGTGTTTTTGCGTGGAATTTGTCTCACTCTTCGATTACAAAGCTTTTGAACGCTCATCTACGACATTACAAGATTTTTTTTATTAAAAAAGTGCAGTTTTTTACTTTATTTACTGTGTACTGAACGTACTATAAATTCACCTTTTGTGAAAGTGTTTATAATAATTTGAGGGTTATTTAAATATTAAATTAATTTATGTCTTTTGTGTGTGCTGTATATTAAAATGGAAATTATTGACCTGTAGAGATTTGAACGCATTAAAGACTTCAGAATTGTAATAACTACATTCATTGAGTTCGACAGGCTCATATTCTGCACAGTCTGAGGGTCTATGAGCTTGTATGGGTAGAAATAATTTGATTCAGAGGAAAACACTGCTTTTTCTATGGAACATACTGTAAAAAGTACTACTAATACACTCGAAATTAGAATAAGTGCAATTTTCACGTGTCTCAATAAGGTGCAAGGTTTTTCACTGGCGATCTCTTGTTTTGTGAATGTTGATTGATAAACATAAGAAAGCAAGTGTTTGTGGTATAATATTGAATTAATAAATACATTTTACTATTTAATCAGTACAAATTCTACCATTCACTCTGCCATTTGAAAAAAAAATATTTTTTTAAATCTGTAACCATATAAACAATTTCACATAATCTTAGCGCATGTGCAATACTGTAAATAGTGTGCCTCAATTTCCGAAGCATGCATACTGATAAGTTTTGTATGCTTGTTTTCAAAAGTGAATTGGGTTTTTATATGTGTTATAATTACATATAAAGTAATATTTACAGTACATACTGTTAGGCTAATTATTTTTGTGATTCAGTTGTTGGGGATAGCTCAGTTTTTAGTAATATTCAGTTTCGAAGTGTTGTTTACTATGTAGATTCGCTGCTTTGAAACAGTCTTGCTTTCGGCCTAATGCAATCAGTTTATTATTAAGAAAACGTTGCACAAGATTAACACACATCACCAGTTAACGACATAAATTAGTAACTTAACTACAAATCCTTAAGTGTTCACAGTGAGCCCCTGGTACCGAATCCCCGTAACTCGATTGGTAGAGCTGCCGGATTAGGTACGAAAGACCTTGGGTTCGATTCGCAGGTCCAGCTAAGTGTACATTTGTTTTCGAAGGGACGGAATGTTTGGTGAAGTGGGGAGATAAAAGTCTTGTCAATGTACCATTTTGTTAAAAAAAAATATATGAATGTGATAACACAGTATGTTGAAGGTTTTGGTTTCATTTCCCTTTGGTATATCTTAGAATTCTAATTTCGGCGAATGTTTTAGGCTAAGCTTATGACACGATTAAAAAACAGTATTACATTACATGTAAGATAACGCAAATTTTTGTGCACATAGGTGAACATTATTCGTAATTTTTTTTTTTTTCAATAAGTGATAATATCTGATTCAATACGTGACATTATCTCTCAGATTCAATATGTAATTTTCGACAGATTCCCGATAGAGTATTTTCAACATATTGAATAAGTGAAAGATCACTGTAAAAATATGAATGTTCTAAGTTTCTAGCTGAGAGGGTTACAGATGTCACAATGCGGAATATTATAGTGAGAACTTGAAATGAAACGTCTAGATATAAAATGTAATGCACAGGACCGGCGACAGGTGCGGGCAGGAACCAGGACTACAGGAGCTGCAGAGGTAGCAGAGGACAGCAGTGAGAGAGTGTGTTTGCCCTCTAAGACCACGGCCAGGTGAGGGCGGGTCGTCAGGGGAGGCGGGTGTATTTCATCGGGCCGGCGGCCAAGAGGAGGAAGGTTAGGTTAGGGGAGGGTGAGGCAGGCGCCTCGCGGGTCCCCCAGGAGCCTTCAGGGGGTTCCTGGACTGTGAAATGGCCTGCCATTACACCGCGCTCCCACCGGGACAACATTTTCTATCCCCGGGACTTGGTAGCTACTCCCTCCCCGGAACCACCTCTTTTGTCCCGACCCCCTCACGGTAAATGAATAGTTATTTGTTTCGCACGGGATAAAAAAAGAAGATGAAGATCTTCATGGTGGTGCAAGGAAGATAAATCTGGGCCGTGCAGTCTGCCAGTCGCGTGCTGTGTCATGTCAAGGAAGTTAACCTGGATTAGCACTTTTTGTGCGCCTTGTGTTTTGCGAAGAAAGTAACTGGATAACTAAAGAGAGGACGAGATCTATGCAGTTTACTACATAGACATTTAAGGGGTTAAACAAAACTTTCTTTCGTTTGATTCCTTTTTTTAGAACATTGCTTCTAACATATTTGTCTAATCCACATTACAACTGTCTTGCCACAAATAGGCGAAAACATTAAATTTTTGATTTGTCGTCTTCTGTGTGTTTCTGTACCATTTAAAAAATGGCAGAGGGGCAGTACGAGATACCCAAATATTTGACGAACATTGCAAGGCGCTCCAGTACAGCTAGTTTATTATAAATTATAAAATTGACATTTATTTTGTGTAGTGTTAACAGTATTTTATAGTTTAAAAATGTTACGTACTCTGTAGCGCGCAAGATTATGCATTGCCACATTTTACAGCTTAAACGTGACAAAACTTGAACACGACACGATAGGCGAGTAATTAATGCCATTATATTAAAAAATATTGCCCACTTAATTCATATAAATAGCCATGCATGCTTGTTGTTCAAACCTGTCATCGTCAAAACCGAACGAGTAACAATAATGTGTTTGTTATACCTTATGTTTGTCATGCTGCACAGATATATGAGTACATTTTAAGCAAATGAAAAAGTTGTTTTAATTTGAAAAAGTGTCCGAAATGAGTTCGTGTGGAATTTTGTTTAGGAGCATCATTAATTAAAACAATCTTCGTTAACATTTACAATTTTCGTTAGCATTGGTATAAATCTCCGATGGTTAGCTAGTTTGGAAAACAACAACTACCTCATTATTAATCACCCATTTCTGGCCGCCATTCTCTCAAACACGTCAAATGTGTTACATAGTTAAATACACGATGACACTTATCACCTTCTTAAAATAGACAGCGTATATTATGATTTGTGTGTATAACTCGAATATCATTTCCTAGTTTGTGTGGTGTAAGTCCGTATTTTTAGGCTACGAAAGGTAGTTTTCTCACTGCAAATAACACACACGTTTTAACAAAATGCTTTGAAAAAGTTCAAGATTAAAGAGCAGTAACGTAATATGCAATTCCATGTAGACGTTTTGTAAAATATTACCCCGTTAGTTCGCAAAAAAAAAAATACTTTAGTTTGATTTTTTTTTATTTTCATAAGAAATACGGAAATAAATAAATCAAGAACCGGCATAATACAGTTAATTTAATTTTACATCATCGAAGTGTGTGTGTGTGTATATATACACATATATATATATATATATATAACTTAATGGCTCGTCAGTTGAATACCACAAAACTTGGACGTTATCATTGTAGCTACGCAAAGTTGGTTCTTTCCTTCGTTTCGATAACAGTCACATTTGACACAATCATTCAATAATCAGACAACTTAGCTTGACTTTTTAATGATTTAACCTTTATTTTCTTGGCTTCTGGGTTAAACTTTTAGTGAGCAACTATCACAGATTCATAAGATTACCTGTTTTTGGTTATGCAATAGTTGTAAAATTAAGTCCTCTTTCCAGTCACAAACATATTTTAACGGGGTCACAAAGCCAGCGCCTGCATTGCCTTAAGTTATATTTTTCATATCGTATTATTTAATCTGTTTCTGCCGCTGTGTTGCAGCTGCTGACAGAGTCCACTGTGGAGCGAGTCCAGAAGCTAGTGCCCCTGCGCGACCAGTGTATCTGCAACACACTGTACACGGTTGTATGGCGGTCTCATACTCTCAGGGGCAGATAAAATATTTTCATTCCTTCTGTTGTTACATAACCGAGCGAAGGAAATCAGTAGTTAAACATTCATCCAGCTTTCGGGAAGACCCGAGTTTGATCCTAGACTCAGGAATTCCTGATTTCGAATTCCCAGAGTATTCCGGAGCAAGTTCAGGTGAATGTAGGTATGTTTCCTTAATATAGACCCTGGCTGACTCCTACTCCATTCACCGAGGCCTTGTGCTATTTGAGGGCACGTAAATCATCAAATAAATTAACATAGTGCAGATTTTTGAAATCTTCCTGTTAATAATTAAAGAAATAATACTAAGGGCGCCTCCTACCTGCGCGTTAGAGACACAGATGTCACGGTGCTGCAAGGATGACCTTGAAGAACGCATCAAAAGTCCGCATTTTACAACGAGTCAAGTGCTGAACTTGCATGCAAGATTCCCGCCGATGCATTTTCACTAAATTTTGCATAAGGCAGTCTGAAAAGGCCCATTTTTAGCTATGTTGGATTGCTTAGAAACATAGTTTTTAATGATAACGATCCCTCAACAATGATATTGCGGTTATTGTCCAAAGTGTGCTTTCTTTTCGTACGTTCGCACAATGTGCGCACACGTGGAATAGTTTCGTAAAAAACGTATTTACGAACACATTTAAAGGTATTTGAAGCGCGTGGAAGGGGGCGCCTTTAATAAACAAATGCAATATTTTACTATGGCTGAGAAGTTAATTTTGAATACGGCAAAACGATATGCTAAGTTTATTACTTACCCTATTAAATTCAGAGAAAATATATAAACTGGCTGGAAGAAAAAATAACTAGAAATATTTTTTTTTGCAATTAAACTCCCAAACTTTAAAATTTAAATATTTTGTATTTAGACAAGAAATAATAGATCTCAATAACAAATAAGCACTATTATTTGACAATTCAGAGTGTAATAAAATGTTCACGCTCTGAGGCACGTGCTTAATGGACGTTATTTAGGTAACATTTAATAAACCAAAATATTATCCGAAATATTACAAGAGAGAATAAGTACTGGGCATGAATTAATACAACACGACTATTATTGAAAAACTTAAAATGCGATAATAGTTGATGATAAACGAAACGTTCTTTGTCAATACAATTTAAAATGGTTGGTCTTGTATCAGTATAATAATAAATGCCACTCAATACACACATTATGTTAATAGGAGTTAATAAATATACCAGAAATTGTAAACAACAATTCACGTTGTTATTCATCTACTTTGTGTGTGACTTATGTGTAAATAATTTATTACAATACTTACTACATGTGAGAATGGTTATTGATTATAACGAACACGTGCTTAATATATTGTACGAGAACAAATACCTTAATTCTGATAACTTGCTGTGTTGCTGAGTAATTGTTGTGTCCCTAGCGTGATGATTAAATTGATGTGTGCCACATAGTAATAGTTGAATAAAATTATAATAATAACGCTGTGAAAATTCACAAATTTATTAAAATAAAAATCGTAATACGAAAAAAAAAAAAAAAAAACGTATTTTCAAAAGAGAGTACGTAAAGTAGTGAACAGCTCTGAATAATTATTTGCGTGTACTAATATGGAAAATGATAGAACATCGTTGAACAGTTTATGAGGCAGAGATACGCTTGTCGGATAATGTGTTTCCATACAGATTCATTCTGTTTTGTTTAACATCATTAAAATGTTGAAGTTACTCAGACGCTTATATTTAACAGTATGTAATATTACCCAAAATGCAAGACAAAATGTACTGTGCATACGTTAGAATGGGCACCTCAGTTTAATTTTAGAATCAAAATGTCGGCCTTCAGTTCACTAAAGACGTACGAGACATAATAAGCCAAAAGCTGAGTACTGTAAAGATTTACGAAAGTAAAGAGTAAACATGTAATTCCTAATCTACTATCTCTGAAAAATATTGCAAACACGAAGGTATACTATAGTTTAACTATACAGGGCATCGTCGGTGTATTATATATTCATTTGCTAGTTTTATGTGCTTTCGAACAACACAAGGCCTTAATAGAGGAACTTGGAAGAAAGAGGGAAGGAGTCGACTACGGCCTGTTTTAAGGAATAATCTCAGCATTTGCCAGAAGTGATTTCGAAAAACCCTGAAAAACCGAAATCAGGATGACCAGAGCCAAGGATGGAACCTGTGTTCTATCGAATGCGAGACGAAAGCAATACATTAAAATGACATTTCACTACAAAATGATGATTACGTAAAACCCTGCATTCTTATTTCAGGATTTTTAGAAATTACACACCTACTTGGTGAAAAGGACAAAGAATGTTTTTAAATATATCATAAATAAAGTTGTAACCAAACGGGTCATGGTCGTAGTATTTGCTTTAACTGGATTCTCATATAAATGTAAAAAATTAAATTTAAGCTTTTTCTAAATTCGACTCACAAGTGGAGAAAATACATACATATTTTTTAATTAACGCTCAATATCTATCAAACTAATCGGGATATGTAAATTATATTTGTTTAATGTGTAAGCCTTTGAATGTAGCCTACATAAATAACACATATATTGTAAATACTGTAATTTATGTTAGGATAGTCGTAGAAAGTCAGTTGAAATTGCATCATGATAAGAATTGTACGTTTTATGTGACTCGAGGGCAAGAGATTGTTTAAAGTAATTTATTTGTAATTTAGTTTTGCGTACTGGCGAGAGGCGCGGAATGAAGAGAGGATTGTGGCTTGGTGTCGCGGCAGATTGACGTTCAACACAGCAGGAGAGGGAAAGTTCGGAGAAAAACAGGACGTGAAAGCGAGCGAACAGCCTTGAGCCGACGAGGGGCGCGCAGCTTGGATGCTGAAAACTGAGGCACCTAGAGGCGTGGCTACGCCCAACCCCCTGCTGTTCAATTTATTATTAACTTTATAATTATTCACCAGAAATTGATAAAATTTTGTAAATAAGTTCAAAGTGATGTTAATGTGAATGTGCGTGAATTTAAAAAAGATGCAATAAATTGATACGGAGGAATGTCAGGGTTTGTTGTCGTCGTCACCCACGAGAGAGGCGATTGGCTGAAAGTTAAAATGGGGGCTGTCCTAGGAGAGTTTGCCACGTAGGCGCGAAGGCGAAAGGTAAGAGGGACTCCGGCGGCAACCTCCGTGAAGGGTGGACGCGTCGCGTGAAGCCACCGCGGACGTTTGTGGGAAGCCGCGGAGAAAACAGACTTCTGCTGCAACCTTCACGAAGAGTGGACGCGTCTCGCGGGTCAATTCGCGGAAATTCGCGGTAAGCCGCGCATAAGACTGATTCTGGCCGCGACCGTCACGACGAGTGGACGTGTGTACGTGTCTCGAGAGTCACACCACAGACATTCGCGGGAGGTCGCGATTAAGAACTTTAGAACGATAATCAACATAGCATATCATCTCCCGTGCGACTGACAAAACAAGTTAGGGGTTTCCGAAGTATCTAAGGACATAAACTGCCGGTGTTTTAATCAATAATAATATTTCCACACACACCATTGAAAGTGAGAGGATATAACAAATTATGTTTACGTAGGGTTGCTTATCGCTTCAGAACGACGATTACTCAAATCCTCCAAACTTTATTTCAAGATTTTTCTAAATTCGACACCACATGGATGATGAATAATTAAATGCGTTTTGAATTAATGGTCGATGTAGCTCGAGCACAACAGAATATAGGCATATTTTATGATCCGTTTCTTAAGGATGTGTAAAGTCGTAAATTTGGTTTTCTATCCTTCCTAGACATTTATCGAATCATTTGAAATTTCGAGGTAATGTATGCTTCAGAATGATTTTCATTCATATATGAGAGGTATATACGTTTCTATACTGTATGCAATAAACTAACTACCACAAGGAAATCTTACTTTGTAAACTATGCAAAGTAAACGATCCGGTAAGCCGGAATGAACCGTAGAGAAATAAGTAGTACATGCGTAGTTACCTTTTCCAATTTTATCAATACGTAATGTGGTTTAATACTCTGTGTCCGTATGAATTAGTTTTTTTTAAATATAAAATAAGACTGCCAACATGACGAGACGTGCCACAATTACTACACGTGGTTAAAGCCGCGGGCGGACAGATATTAGAAAGTAAGACATTTCTTCAAGCGTTTTTAAGCAGAAAAGTTGGCAAATATACATTATTTGCTTTAGAAATACAATGACAGATTTCTGTATCATGATATATTTGCAATAATAACTATACACGTTGTATACAAAATTATTGTTAAATTTGTAAACTAACGCGATTGATTGCCATTGGGAATCGATCTTTATCAGTTTGGGTTTATTTATTTTCTTAGAAAGCAGGGCATACAGAGATTATTTTACGTGGTCCACTTTGACATGATATAGTTTATAATTTCGTTGAATTTATTTAATAACATGGTGTGGTTTCTGTTACTTTTTATAACCACTCTAGACTATTTTCTTGTCAGCTGTTTCGTGTCACAAGGTAATGAATAAATACTATGTTTGCAACAATGTCACAAAATCGATTAAGTTATTATCTATGCCCGGTCGTACTAAATTTGTTGACACATCCATTGAAATAGAAGCTACTACAAAAAAAAATATCGAAAAATGTAAGACAGTGCTATGAATCCTCCTTGGATTACTCTGCACTGAGTTCGTTATACTTACGACAAGCATTGAACTCCACTTCAAGAAATGTATGTAATGTAAAATATAATATAGAACAACCAAGGTTATGGTGAAGATAATGCGTGTTCAGAGAGGAAGAATTGCAATTGTAACATCACATTACATTTGGTCAGTTTATCGAACCGTCTATGAAATGTTGACTAGTATTCCTGTCAGTTAAAACATAGTATTTTTTATGTTCATCAACATTCGACATTAATTAACAAATGCACGAGATAGAGACATGATATACTACTGTCAGTTATAGCGACGAGTTTGTGGCGAACATTTTTTGCACCATTTGGTTTCAATGTCTTCGTCATTGTTACTGACAGCGTGTCTTTGTTCAGACACGTCTCTTACTTGACTGTACTTATCAGAACACGACTGTTGTAACAAAACACGTCTGTGAGTTGCCAGTGGAACCCCAAGACAAGTGACAGTTGAAACATCCAATTACTGGTCATGAATCAGAGCTGCAGATGTGCACATAAGGTATTGAAACCAAACCATGCAGAAATATTGTCGTCAAAAACTCGTAGCTCTACTGATAATAGAACACAAAGAAATTATGGCAGATAAAAAATACACAATGATAGCTACACAACTACCAATAGAACTCGGATAACTGCTAACATGTCTATATTTACCAAAACATGTATATTTGGTAATATAACTAATGTGTAGGCTGAATATTTTTCAGTTGCGTGTGATTCATAGTGAAATTTATCTGAAAGGCTTTAAGATAACACACACATTTGCATACACATAGCGCTTGAAGAAAATTAATCTCCCAATTATTTACATTATATGTTTAAGAATTTGCTGTATGGATATTTGTTAAAAATTTTAATAGATGTCAAATAGGATCTTGTTAATACGAAGTTCGACTTTTGGTAAAAGCTTACTCTTGACATAAGATACCCACTAGGTAGTTCTATAAGAATTTTAAGTGGAAAGAAATTACATTTTAGAAGCTACCTGACTTCAATCAGAAACTGTAGATTGCGAACCCAAGTAAGAGGAAATGGAGCCGGGGCGTTATTATTTAATGGATGGAAGACGTCGGGAGATGTTTGAGAGTCGGGCGGTAGTATTTATAA
Organism: Medauroidea extradentata; assembly: GCA_003012365.1. Lineage (NCBI taxonomy): Eukaryota > Metazoa > Arthropoda > Insecta > Phasmatodea > Phasmatidae > Medauroidea > Medauroidea extradentata. The sequence continues at coordinate 7,687 of PNEQ01093089.1, read as the reverse complement.
TTACGCTGAATGCAACATCTCTGCGAACTTCTCTCGGTGAGAGCACCTAGAGTCGTATCTGTGATCTGTGATGGCTTCCCGGCTGGAAGAGAAGTTCTTTGTTTGCCGAGGTCTCTCCAGCCACCGAAGTTTGCCCGTTTCGTTAAGGAACGTACCGCCTCTCCGACCCTCTGGCACTGGGGTCCAGCCCACTCCTACCACCGGCACTGCACGAATAAAGTTCCATTTGACTAACAGTTAGTTAAGCAGGAGGCCAAGTTGGAGCCAAGTGGAGTTAGAGGCCTGCGGTGAGGTGGTTCTGCCAGGATGAGCCCCAAGTGGCTAGGGTCGAGTCAGGCGAGAGACTTTGCTCGGCCAACGCATACGTGGCTCCTTTGTTTCTAACAGTTTGGTCAACCTGGGCTTGCTTCTTTTGTGGTAGGTCTATAAATTAACAGGGGTGAGGCAGATGAGTTAAGAGTGCCTTGTTTACAAGCAAGCATTTTATGTAATACCGCTACTGTACTACCACTAAGAAACATTGAAGCAAACCATCTGCCACCCAGTAAATAATAATCAAATTATTGTTACATGAATACATATTTTTTTTTTGAATTCGTAGACTATATTTACTAATAACAATTTTTCAACTACTAAAAATAAATTTTCCTTGGAATAAACAAAACCAATTTTATTATTTTTTTCAACACAAATTATATAGTACTATTGAGAATGCTGTAAATTTAACTAATACAACCCTCGCTGTCTATAAATTACGTCTATAGATCTTCTTAAATATCTAAAATTTAATTTTAATAAAATATAACAGATTAAACCCTGCATTCAATCTACACGTACATTTTTGTTAAAGATTTCAGTCACTGATATTTAAAACAATACGGTAAAGCAATTAAAAACAAAACGTAAATTATATAACGGTAATTCTTCAGTTATCACTAAATTTGAGATTTACAAGTAATTTTTTACATAAAGTATGTACATTATAGTGCCGACAATATTATGGATTTCCGTCTGAAACACTGGTTATGTATATTCTAGTTTAAGCTCGTGTAGAATTTTATTTGATCGTAAATATTTTGCTTATTATCGTTTTACCACTCTTTATTTTTCAGAAGAAGAATAAACAATTTACAATTGTATTAGTATGATTATATTTATAGAAACTGATATCATACTCCAGTTAAAATCCCTGTTCCAAATAAATATGAAAGACAAAAGTAGAAGGTAACCAAACATTTTAATAATTTTTGTTTTAGCGATAGGTTAAACATTTCAAATCATTAAAATAATGTATTCATTTCAATTGTTCATAAACATAAACGACACAACATCAAAGGAAATACAAGTTGAGTTCATTTCTAAATTTTACATAGATTTCGAAGCTTTTAAAAAGTTAGCCTTAAAAATAAATAAAAAATTCAAAAACATGATGGACTACATTTATAACAAACACACAGAAAAATATAATGTGGGAGTTTATAAAGACACTAACGATATATATATAAATAATTTCCACGATGCTTTAAAATATTTTTTTGAAAATTGCACAAAAATGCTATTAATTGACAATAAAGCGTTATCACACACATAACTGAAACCCAGGATTATTTTAATTCGTTAATGTTTGTGACTACGTTGAATTATTTCTTCATGCTTTTACAGTCGCTGTTGTCTGAATTAATAACTGTGGCGGAATGGAAATACACATCTATAACACTCCATTTGACATGACCCGGATTATTTTCACAGCCCTGGTTTTTTTATTTTTCAGGGTTTATCAAATAATCTCAAGACATATGCTATGCGTTGGTACTTAATATAGGCAATGGTGGCTTCCTTGAATATTTCTGATTATATGTGATTGTGGTACTATCTTTCATGGCCTCTAAGTCGACAATGTGTAACGCTCACACTTACCTGCTTGCACTACCTAAATAAAAGTGTTAAAAATAAATTATTAACTTAATATTTCCTAACAAAAATAATAGTGTGTTACTGTCATCGTTTGCTTGCGTGTATGGAGATTTTAGAAACCCTTACTTAACTAGGAGGTATTTTACTAGTAATACCAATATCCATTATATAAAACTACTTCCTTCATAGAAGTCGATGAACAACTCTCCCAGCATTTAATATTGCGTTACTTTCCTCGTCACCAGCTTTGTTAAAGAAAACTCTTGTACAGTAACTGGGTAGGTTTTCGTATGATTACCGTACAAAAACTGGTCTTCCTAATGTTATTACTCAGTGTACATTTCGGTAGGTGCGATTCCCAGGGGGAGGGCTTACGGACCCGGATCACTAACCTTTGAAAGCATAGTTTATCCTTAAAATTTTACAATTTCTTATCGTGGTATTAAATATTTGGTTAGGAAATTCTTTAATTATCACAATTTTGCACTTTAAAATCCAAAATTTTCCGAACGATGAGCACCGATCATCCTTCCTCGATTTTGCTCTGGCGTGGATATAGCAACTGATTTTAAGGCATGGCCTCTCCCTAACCACAGCTCTGGATACGCCCTTGAATCTTCAAGGCCCTTGCATACTACCACCGATTACTTTAGAACAATATGTTTGAGTTGTAGAGTAACTGTTTCCCTCAATGTGAATATCATTTTCTATACACTGTCCGTGTCTTTTAGTATTTAAAATGACCAACTTACTTAAATATTTTTATTCTTTACTTTTGTTGTAGACGAGATCGATGAAGACCTACGACTCTTGGCCGAAACATTTACGTATATTTGCCTGCATTCGGCACTGGTATTCATGTGTCAGCTACTGTGTTGGAATACTAAATAGGTTGGATTGTAGACTTTCAGTGGTGGGTTAAAGTTACACACATCACAATTTCATACATAGAAATGTAGAGGTAAACTCACAAGAAGGAAATATACATATACACTTCGTAAGTACAGAAAGTTATGCTCCACTCCTAAAATCCCCTGAGTGGTCCAGTAGCTGGTCGGCACTGATATCATGGTCACAAGGACCAATCAGGATTCAGAATAGCAGTAGCATAGAGAGCAGAACTGTAGACTACCAGCCCCTTGTAACAGGGCCTTAACTGTAAAAGTATCTCATTTATTAATATTTTCTTATCATTGGTTATTTTGAGAGTGTTATTTTTTTATTTTTATTTTTTTTTTTAAGTTTTGCTTGTCTTTATACGTTCATTTTCGAGCACTACGAAAATAAAGAAAATTAATAAAGCAATACTTTCCGCAAACAGTTGTTTGTACCTATAACAGAAAACTCAAAATACATGTGATAAGTTTTTGGGACACGTTTCTTAAAACTGTTTTAAAAAATTCCCATAAACTAAAGGTTAATTTTATCATGTTATTCCTGTTGTTCTTATTATTCAAATGTTTTTATTGAAGAGCTGTTGGGGAATCTTAGATGTTCTTCGTGATTGAGATTCCAGAGGAAGAAGCTGATGAGGTGAGTGGTGTTTGTAGAAACAGATGAAAGAAAAGAGCTCGGGAGAAATGGTAGTAAAACTCGAGAATGCTTCACGGCGGGAGGTATTCAGCGCGAGTGATAACTCTGTGAACTGCTGTGTGTATCACTCGCGCAGTTGATATGTTCCCCACATAAAGCTCAAAGCTGCCAGAGCGGATTTCATTCGCGGCACGTAGATGAGTGTCGGGGATCGCGCAGCCCCTGGCACTAAGCGCCTTACGCGAGATGTAAGAACAATCTGAAAATGCCTCTGTGGCAAAGCAGAGAGGTACTTAATGTTCTATCAGGAAGCAGAGTCCCTCAGACCATAGTTACATTTTACAAGCCTTTGCTTCTTACAGATACCTCGCAAACGTACCCTGCAAAAATATTTCGCAAGTTGAGTGGCCCTGATGTAAGACAGAAAAATTGTCTTAAAAAAATTTTAGGCAGTTTTAAACCTTTTTATGTAGTACCGAAATGTCTATATTTCAAGTATATTTTTATAAAAATTATTGCAGTCATTGTAGAATCATATTACTGCCAGTTTTGTAAATAAATTTTTAAAATAAGTAAAAAAGAATCAAATTACGTATGAAATAATATGATTCGAAAATAAGTGATGCTAGGCAAAGTACTGCTAGAGTCACAACAAGAATATAAGACATTCCTAGTTTCGAACACAATGCATAAATAATACGCATGAAAATAAATATTAGTTACTTAAAAATCTAATACAATTCAATAACTTATGTTCACTAGCAGACTTAATATTAAATAAAACATATACTACTAATTCGATTTAATCCCAAATTAATTTTATACCATACGTTAAGTTTCAAAATTCCGCTACTAATTGTTTGATAATAAATGGTTATACCATAACTTAAAACTATTATTTTAACTATCCAAGGGAAGAACGCGAGAAATAACTGGATTTTAATTTTGCGCAAGAGCTTAATGCCACTATTATAAATGGCAAACAACCTTACGTCTTAACCTAACTGACTTACTTGTACATGACTTGTACATCGTAACCATGTAACTTTTAAGTGTTTATTTTGGAATGCACAATGAACTTTATTATAGACTAGCAGTCCCCCGCGGCTTTGCTCGTGAGTATTATTCGTAACTGATAATATTTACTTTAATTTAAAAACCTCTTTGCACACCAGATTGGTACTTCAGTCATCAAGTGTTAGAATGTCCAAGCGGCTAGTTGAACTAATTCTGCAGCAGGATAAGTAGCTATAGCTGTCCACGCGAAAAGCAGTCTGTAAGTTTGTCCCTCCCACTAACAGCGACTACTCCTGGGACTTATTTATAGCCCTGCCTATTTGACGTTGTGGGGTAATTACAGACACCTAAGGTAAGAGGTTAATCGAATGAGAAACATCTGTTTACCCTGTGCACAACCATTGGTGACGGTGCCCTCAATTATATATTTTCAAAGTATTCATTTTAACTTTATTGACATTACAAAGTTTCAAAGGCTAAAGGTTTCGCGGAAACGTATTTGGTGCCCCAAACCTGAGATTAGTGAGATGATATTTCGTCGGTTTACTGCCAAAAAAGACAAAGTCAAAATGAGAAAATTTATAAAAATGCTAGGAATATGTATATGTTGTTAACGAACAATTGCCAAAGTTTAAAGTCTATTCGTCGTTTCGTACTGTTGTGTCACAGTATAGTAACATACCAAATTTTTGTTAATACCTACAATTAAATACTGCTTTTAAACGAAATATCATTTATGACTTAATCACTTTTGGCAGTATACCGACGATACGTCAGCTGATATTGTAGAGGAACCTAAGTGGAAAGCGAACTGCAATTTTACCCCTGTTAAAGACTACATGTAAATTGCACTAATTCGATCTGCCTTGTAGTTTTTATGTGTCAGAATCGAACGTTCGCACGCAGCTTTTAACGGAATTCGAGCCCAGAACCTCCCGGAATTTAGGCCTGAGTAACAAACAACTGCGTCACGTAACGTTGAAATAATTCATGAAAATAAAATTTATTTAAAAAAAATAAAATATCTGTGTCCTGGGCTCATAGACGTTGTACAACGGCACGTCTCGATAGGTTACTGTAGAGTGAAACTCCTAGGTTGTTTCTCGCTGCTCGTTCCTGCTTTTCGGATCGTCTGCCTTGATTATTGACCAACTAAGTTTTAGTCTTAATAATCACGTTTCTTATAAAGAAAAAAATACATACATATTTTTTTTAAATATTTACGTAAGCATCACTCTGACGCGAACAACACCTCATTATCGCTACTGGTTAGATCGATATCGCGGGTTGATGGAAAACAAATGTTGTGCTTTTTCACCCTTTTGGGTGTCGAATTTCGAAATACTTTAAATTTACATCTTAGACATTTGTATAAGTATCCAGCTGAAGTGTAAATCACATAGTTAGCCCGTTTAGTCGAATCAAAATCGATCATTCACTAAAAAAAACACATATCACCCCTGCACAAAATTGAGAAATCGAATTTCGAAAAATCTGAAAACCGCTTTGCGATAATTTCTGTAATCATCATCCTGAAGCAAAAATTAATTGTGTATCTCGACGGGTTCGATAAATATCGAGGATTTATCTAAAACATGTTCAAGGTCTTTTCACCACTTAAGAGAGTAAATTTCGAAAAACCCTTGAATCATGTTTTAGAATACTTTATTGGTATCTCGTGGACGTAAAAAACACAACATTAGCCCGCTGGGTTTAAGATATATCGACGATTAATTGAAAACGCTTTTCACCACTTTTCACCTATTTTCACGTCCTTAGGTGGCGAATTTCGAAAATTCCTGAAATTACTTTTTAGGTATTTGAGTGAGCATCAATCCTAAAAAAAAATCACGCGGCTATATAAAGAACTATGGGATCGATATATATCGAATGTGAGTCGAAAACTCATATTACCCCTTTTTTTAACCAGTTTAGCGCCGAATTCAGAAAATATATTTTAAATGGTACTTGAGATATTTACAAAAGCACCAATTTAAAGAAAAGAGCACTTCGATATCTCGATTGATTCGATAGATATGGGAGGATAATTGAAAACACATTTCACGTATTTTCACCTTTATAAATAAAGAATTTCGAAACGTCTTTGAGTCCTGTCATAGACATTTTTAAAAGTAACCAATTAAAGTTAAAATCACGACGATAGCCAATTGTGTTTCAAAGATATAGACGATTCATTAAAAACACATTTTTCCCCTTTTTACTGCCTGGGGATCGAATATCAAAAAAACGTAAAACTACTTTTTGGGTATTTACGTAAGCAATATTTTGAAGTGAATATCAACTCTCCATCCCGAAGGGTTCGATAGATATCGATAGTTGATTGGAAACACATTAAGGTCTTTTCAGCCCCATTAAACGTTGAACTTCGAAAAATCCTTAAATTAGCTAATATGCATTTTTAAAAGTGTCCTATTAAAGTAAAAATCACGATGATTGGCCGTCGGGTTCGAGCTCTATCGACGTTTCTTCGGAAACACATTTCACCCTTTTTCACCCCCTTAGAGGTCGAATTTCGAAAAATCCCTTCTTAGTGCTCGCCTACGACCTGAAGGGAACCCCCACAAAAAAATTTCACGATTCTAGGTCCAGTGGTTTGGGCTGCAGTTTGATATGTCAGTCAGTCAGTCAATAAGTCAGCTTTCATTTTTATGTATAGAGATTGTTACAAAACCACTTTTGGAAGAAAATTAAGCAAAATAAATCTTTGAGAGCTATTATATCAAGAACACTAAATACATAAACTAACATTAAGTATTTTCAGCTGATGTATTAATCCCACAATAAATATAAACTAGCACAAGTTTTTGTCCGCAAATGTTACAGAGCGTCTCACGCTTATATAGCAGTACTAAGGCCGGTATTCCTAAACAAAAAGTTAGGGTCTACATAAGCACTACCATCTCAGGCGCCAGAAAAGCAACGGCAGAGACCTTACTCGCAGAGCGTATTCCTAGACGTGTTTGCGCCGTGTCCCAAGATGGTGTCAGGTAAGTCACTGCTTAATATTCGCCGACCCGCGCGACACTAAAAACAAATGAAGGCATGATGAGCGCTGCCGATTTACCATGGCTATAACAAGAACACGTTAAACTTTGTACTTTTGAAACGTATTATTTAGCATTTGAATTTATTTACAAAATAATTACAGTAACAAAGAGATAACAATCACGGATTATAACGGTCACTATTAAAATATTCAATA
>PNEQ01093086.1:0-183791 GCA_003012365.1 Medauroidea extradentata | reverse complement strand
CACTCCACTCTACAGCGTGTCAGCAGGTGGTGTGCGGCGGGGTTGCCTAAGCTGAGTTTTCATTGCGCTCCCCTACGAAGACGGTACATTTCCGCCTACGGGTTTATAGTTAAAAAGTGCTTGTTTTGGCTCGTACTACCTGCCCTCAAGCGTTGTATCATGAATTAATATACACCCTGTATATATATATACACACACACACACACACAACATGGGTGTTCACAAAAACACCGACAAACTCCGGCAGGTGATTCCTTGTGAAAATTAAAGCAGGAAATATGTAAGACACTTTGTACGTAAGTGTGACATTACAGGAGTAATTCGCAAATTCACATTTGAAAATCGAATTTTAAAACTTTCATACCCCCACAAACCAAACAGTGATCCACGTAAACTGACAAAACTCAGGATATGACTTCAAAACAATAAGGCCGACAAACCAAAAGTAAACGTTAGTTGATACTTCTACCCTTACGAAAATAAAAGGGGTGGCCTCCATCAAAAGGCTAACAACATTTTTTAGCGTCAGGGTAGTGAAACATTAAAGAGTGAATTATTGAGAAGTGTGACCTTAGTAACAAAAATGTCCTGTTGTAGTGACTGTCTAGGACGCATAGTTTCCGTGAAAAACGCACATTAGGTTTTGGCGTCGTGAAACAGTTCCTAGCGTGTAGGCAACACTGCGTACACGAGTGTCTTGATTTTTTCCGCAGCGCCGCAGAGACGATGGTGGACATTTACTGTAAAAATCACGTACCGTAGCTTAAAAAGCTCACATAACTGTAACCAACACTTTGTTCCTAGCTTAATTTGTGTTATGTGTGCTAAAAAAAAGATAAATGTGCGAGTGGAATAAGTATATATTGGGTACAATGCACGAAGTCAGACATTTAAACATTTTGTGTAATTCTGGCACTACTGTAATGCGTAGGGGAGCCGATATTTTTTCAGGCACTGTAAGATATTGCTGATAACAGTATTGATACTACATTGAGAAGGAAGAATAGCATTACTGCAGGTGTAAGAAACTAGAGATTCGAGTTTCAAAACATTTTGTCAAAGAAAATTCCAATTGTCCTAGTTATTTTTGTTCAAGTCATACTTACTTTTAAGATGAATAAAAATCTACGAACCACAAACTAGTCAGTGACTCAAACATATGCGGGCGTGTAATGAAGTATATGGTTTACTTTTTGGTACTGTCCATATACGTCATGCATTTTTGGTTTAAAAATGACGTCAGGAATAGATAAGCCAACAGCCACCAAGTCATTTAAATGTTTAAAATATTCGTGATTGTGATATTTCTAGGAGCGTTATTCTCTACCAGAAAATTGTGTTAAAAATTTTGCAACATGCAAAGAGAGAAGAACAATTTGGAACATTAAGCTCTCCCACTTCAAAAGGAGTGGACGGTTTGAATCTATCGGTACCGAAACAGCCTTGCGCGCTTATTCTGTAACTGTTTCGTGTTCAGATACGTTCATTACGAAGAGACAGTCACCACGTCACTATCGTTACGAGAGTAATTCGTATTCTGTAACTATTCATGGCGCCGTGGCTGACTTCCAAACGATTCGTGTGCAACTAGGGAGGGGGTGTTAGCGGGATTGTGTGCCTGAAATTGTAAATATGACGGCGGCATTGTGAAGATTAGATTTCTTAGATGAGGTCGAAAATAAGGAAAAGCGTCGGCAAATGCGATTGATAAGGAGGCAAATATGTGATTCCCTAAATCCGTTCACAGAAATTGACGAAGATCAATTTAGGCGTTGTTCATACGCGAAAAATATAAACATTTCGATATCAAAATTAACCTCTCTAAAATTTTTTATTTTCCCTCATGAAATTCAAAATTTTTCGTACCGCCGAACAGTCGATCTCTTAGAATGAAACTTCGTAGCTTCTACCTCCATTTTACAGAGTTTATCCATTACTCAACCATTAACCTAAAAACACTTTCACGTTGTCGCACAGCAAGATGTAAATCGTGTGGCCGCGTGTTACTACTAATGGCCAGAATTATAACATTTACGGTACGAAGTAATATATATTGAGGGGTTCTGGGATAAAGGGATAGGGGATCGGATCGTCTGATCCACTGATGACGTCACCGCCGCCATCTTGGATGAAGTCATTTTTCCTTTTTTACCTCAAAACCATTAAAATTTCCTATTTTCCGTCAAAATTTCCCGAATTTCCCTCAACATTTGCCTGGAAAATTACACAAATACTCAAAATTATCGTATTGCACAATCAGACTGGAGGAGGCTGAACACGGAGCAAAAAGCAGCCTGAATGAGTAATATTTCCTATCAGCAGTCATGTTTCCGGCATCCAACTTGTCCGCGATACCTGCTGTAAATTGTTTTAAACAAATGTAGGCATCCTTCTTGAAAGGGATTCCTCCGTGTCTTCCGGAAGTTTTTTCTAATTTACATTCTTACCAAACCCCGCTCATACATCACAACATATAACATCTCTTTAACAAAATTAATTTAAAAAGTAACTATACTGCTCCTGAACGAGGTTCCCCCAACCGTTCTCATGCTAATTAATTAAACCCGGCTCCTATTCTAGCTACTCCCGAACCAGTTTCAATTATTTCAATCAAATAAACTATAGAGGTTTTCTCAGAGTCTTCCGAAATGCTTTTCGATTTTGGATTCCTATCAGCCCCACTCACACTTCATAATGTAAAAACAATATTTCAGTATAATTAATTTAAGTAATAACTTATACCACACCTGAACGTGCTCCTCCACACTTCCCCATGCAAATAACCTAATGCCGACTCATTTCCTAGGGATCTACGAACGATTTCCAATAAATCCAATAAAATAAGACAAAGGGGTTTTCTCACAGTCTTCCGATTTTTTTCGATTTTGCATTCTGATCATCCCCACTCACAGTTCGTAACAGAAAACACATTTTTAGCAATGTTAGTTAAAGTAAATAACTATACCACACCTGTACGGTCTCCCCCTGCCTATCTCTTGCTAATTTCTTAAACCCGACTCCTATCTTAGCTATCCCCGAAAGTTTACTGCAAAATCCAATAAAATAAACTATAGAGGTTATCTCCTAGTATTCCGAAAAATGTTTCATTTCGCATTCCAACCTAACCTCTCTTTCACCTCATAACACAACATTTTCTTAGTAAAATTAATTTAAATAAATAAATGTAACACACCAAGGCGAGCTCCACCACCCTTCCCCATGCTAATATCTTAACCCCGACTCCTATCCTATCTATACCAGAACGATTACCAATGAATCCAATCAAATAAACTATTGGGGTCTCCTACGAGTCACCTGAAAACTTTTTGATATTGCATTCCTTCCTTACCTCACTCACGCCTCATAGAAAAAAATATTTTTTATTAAAATTTTAAATAATATACTCTATATGCTTAGACGGGGCTTCGTTAGTACCCCCACCATACTTAACATTCAAGTCACTGCCAGACACCTACCCCCTGCCTCATCACCACAAGCCTATAGTATTTTCCCTTCTTCTCAAGTCAGCACATAGATGCTAATCATGTGCACATCACGTGACACTCCTCGCCTCCATACCATGATATCATCCTATACCACGTCCCCCTCCTCATCGAGTCAGCACATACATGTGTCGCAGTATGATGCAATACTAACCTTTGTACTTCCCCCTCACTCCGCCATCACATGATTCGTCACATTTCTGAGATGTGACATCATATTGGCGTTGCAGCATTGTGCAAATCTGTAGGTGACTTTCAGTATCATTCCCGCGAGCACATTTCCCCCCGCATCCCTTCACATATCCACTCTAACCAGCCCTAACCTAGCTGTACCACACCATAAATACATTTAAAAATTAGAGTCTTCCAAACAGTGTTTTACTATACATTCCAACCAGGATCCACTCCAAGATGGTGGCAGTAACATCATCCAAGATGGCGGTCGTAACGTCATTAGTAGATCCGACGATCCGATCCCCCATCCCCTTGTCCCAGAACCGATCAATTCATAGTACTACTTTTCAGTGCAACAACAAACTAGGTAACAGCATACAGAAAAAAGTGCTGATTAATGTTTGTTGTCCATATATGTATTTCTAAGATTAAGTAACGAGTGTAAACGTTGCAATTAAGAGTCAGAGTAAGTTTTTAAGTATTCAATTTAATTAATGTTTTTGTGTAAATTATAAAAAACCTATTATGTGTAAATATTCGACTTTTTATCGCCTGTACATGGTTTAAATGAACGTTTTAAATTCGGATCACTTTTGATGCAACATAGTGTCCGAAATTCAATTTGTTTAGTTGTAAAAAATTTTAAATACTAAAAATATATGTTTTCTCGTTATACTTGTAAAATTATGGTAGTAAAACGTAGTAAAACAAAACAAACAAGTCGAGACGGAGCATTACGTAGGTAAAGACCTATGGTACTTGGTTCGATATATGTAAATTACCATTTTAAAAATGTTTTTTTTTCTACAAGGCTTGCCAAAAATGCGTTAACTGCTGTTAGTAAGTTTAAAGCCAAGAAGTTATACGGAAGTATAACTGTTATAGCACGTATGCCGTTGATAATGTTTTTTCTATGTATGAAAAGGTTAGTCCTTAATTTAAGGCCTACATTCATATTACTTGATCCCGATAGTTTTATGTCAGCCATAATTAAACATAACTGTATCACATATACGGCCTGTCTAAAACGCTCGAGACTTACATCTTCAGCTAGTAAATTATTAATAAGTAGGTATTTTACTGTATGACTGATACAAACATATAGACTGCCGTTAATAGTAAACACTTACGATACAGGTGTAATTAAACGTAATGGTTTTTATTATGTACAGCCAGCACACAAATAATTTATAGTAAAATTACTACTTTTTCATTAAAGTTCAGCTATGCATGTATATCCGCTGCCGTAGGATTATTTTATAGATAATTATAAAATGCGAAAACTATTACAGATGTATGTGAAGCGCTCACATACAGTCCTTAGTTCGAAACTAACGCATTAACTAATATATTTGAGATTAATTATTTGCTACTAGCTTTACCTTATGCTTTAAGCATCGTTCCTTAAACCAGTTAAATACTTGATTAATGTTCTGCTAGTTTGTGACGCAACTAGAATAAAGATGACGGGAAAGTCGCGCGTGTCACAGAAAGAGAACAATATTTAAAGTGCGCTCGGAATGACTTAGTCCTTGGTACAGGGCTCGAAAATCATATAAGTTTATTACTTTGATCACCGATTATAGTTGCTGTTTTAAAATATATATATTTTTTACGGATATAAAATTAAATTTTACACTTTAGATACTAGAAGACGAAGACCCGTACGTAGAGCTATGTAACATGTTGTCAAAACGATATTTCGCCTGCTGGGGAAACATCCTGTTGTACATTATGACGTGTAAATCCCTTGTACTGACTACAAGTTAAATTATATTTTTGGTTCCGAGCATCAACCCATCTACTGTAATGTTTGTCGATCCCTATCATGTAAATACATGTTAGCATCTTGTCGAACCACACATACTACCGCCCGAGTTCTTTCTCCCGTAACTGTAACTTAAACCTTGCTGTTATTGTGTCCTGAAAATTAAATTTAGTATCGGAAAGCCTACAGCTCGCAGTAAAATATGTCGAGCCATATTAATGTTTCAGAACTTTTCCTCTCGCGTTTGTATGTATCAGTATTCAAACTAATACCTACCAGCTCACCGAGTCTCAAGAAAACGTATACCAGTTCTATGATTTATTTATCGTCACAGCTAACTATTCAGAGATCGCTATCGAATAACGTCCTGACCATGAAATATTTGTTTAGTAACTAAGAAAACAACTTTTATAGGCATATTATGTGTATTTTATAAAATTATATTACGTAATTAATCCGGAGTACAATACATTCAGGATACTGTATACAATGCGATTAAAATATTTTTTCGTGAGACAAGTTCTTAACGATTTTTAAGAAACAAAATAATAAATCTGTAATTCAGTACCGTGCGCACCCTGTACATTAATAAAAAGTTAGTGAAAAACAGGACCTAACACATGTACTTACGTCTGACTGTATGAAGCCTCTGTTTTTAAGTCAGAGGCTATGAATGCTGGCAAAATGTACATACAGTTAATAGTGAGGGTAAATAATCAGTCGCACGAGGTGCCATGTTCAGTTACTGTTTGTCGTTCGAGTACTATCTATGTATGCACAGCCTACTTCGAGTACTTATTAAGTGAGCTACGTTGAGCTCATTGCACTATATAGCTAGTGAATAGTGTATAAATCAAGATTTTGTGTTAGCGTAAAGAGCAACAAGAGCTTTTAGGTTAGGTTTGCCTGGTTTGTAGAAGAATGAATTAGCGTAATGGAAGGACAGTATTCTTCATTTAACATTAGTTACTGTAAGGTCTGTGGTAAAGTCTTTACTTTGCGAAATAATACGCTGAGACTTGAGGAGATTTATGACTTCAGTCCCTACCACAAAGAGCGTGTGATCTGTGAGAGGCGTGGTGAAAAAATCACTCGCACAGACAAGTTGAATAAGCATTTGCATGTCTGTAATGGTGATGTCGATAGAAGTTACGACCTGCTGTAATTATCGCAAGAATCAGTTCACAGAATTTTGCAATACTCATCGACATGAGGCAGATTGTGAGCATAACAGGGAAAGAAATCTGCTGAAGTGGATTACTGCAGTGCCCAGTTCACTCGTCATGACAATCTGGTTAGGTACACGAAGATCTGTAAGGGTAAAGTAGTACGGGCATCTCAGAAAAAAGCTACAAGAACAATCGCTGGAACAATCTCGGTCATCCTGCTCCAGGACGCCATCAACCCGCCCTAAATTCGTAGTAGGGTCTGGTATGGCAACTATGTTCGGATTTGTCGATGCGGAAACTGCATTCCGTGGGAATGAGAAGACTTACGAGTGTGAGATTGATAACACTAATGTGAATACCTGACTTATATGTACGTATTTAAACATCATAGGATACGGTAGTTAAAAAAATAAAGCGAATAACTGCGGAGCTCTTAAGTTCTGGCTGGAATGCGATTATTTGAAGCCAGGACCAATCGATGCCATCGGTTGAGGGTGTGGGAACATGTATGGAGACATGTTTGCAGGGTGTGGGGACATATGTGGAGGGTGTGGAAACATGTGTAGGAACATGTGTGGAGTGTGTGGAAACACATCTAGGAACATGTTTGGAGGGTCTGTGGACATGTATGATGCATGCAGATACATGTGCGAAGCATGCAATTTTATGTGCGGAGCATATGAAACAAGTGCGAAGCATGTACTTTTATGTGCGGAGCATGCAGTTTTATGTGCGTAGCATATGAAACATGTGCGGAGCATGCAATTTTATGTGCGGAGAATATGAAATATGTGCGGAGCATGCAGTTTTATGTGCGGAGCATATGAAATAATTGCAGAGCATATGGAACATGTTCGGAGCATACAGTTTTATGTGAGATGCATGCAGTTCTATGTGAGGTGACTGCAGTATTTTGTGAGATGCCTGTAGTTATATGTGAGGTGCCTGCAGTTCTATGTGAGGTGCCTGAAATTTTATGTGAGGTGCCTGCAGTTTTATGTGAGGTGCCTACAGTTCTATGTGAGGTGCCTGTAGTTTTTATGTATGGTTCGTGTGGTTTTATGTGCGGTTCCTCCGGAGAGTGAATGGAGCCATGCACAATATTAAATTTATTTTTGTATGGGGAATGCACAGTCTTGTGTGGAGCCTGTGGTACTATGTGCGAGTTTGCGGAAAAGCTTGCATAATCGTGTGAAAAGTTCATTTAGCTGTATAGGGAGTGTACATATGTGTGTTTGGGAATGTTTGTGAAGAGTGTGGAGACATGGGCGGAGGGTTGTGAGAACATGTGTGGGGTCATGTTTGAAGGGTGTGGGGACATGTGTTGAGTGTGAGGAGTCATTCACAACTAAAGTAAATGAGTGCTAAGATGATTGTGGAGCGTACATAGTTGTGTGTGGAGCCTGTAATGATATGTGCGGAGCATGCAGTGCTGTGTGAGGTGTCTGCAGTGCTGTGTGTGTGGATTGTACACTGATGTGTGCGGAGATATAAGGTTGTGCGAGTGTTTGTGTGGTGGAGTGTATTTCATGTGGATGAATATATGGATATATGATATGTGTGGAGGGTGTTGTGGTGTTGAGGGAGGATGTGGTTGCATGTGCGGGGTGTGTACCGATGTGTGTGGACAAATAGAGTTGTGCGAATGTTTGTGTGGTAGATTGTATTGCCTGTGGGTGTGGGTGTATGGATATATGGCATATTTGTGGGGGAAGTGGTTGTGGTATTGGGATGGGGGCTGTTGTGTGTGCAGGGAGTGTACCAATGTGTGTGGAGCATCACAGTTTTGTGAGTGTTTACATGGTTGGGTGTCTGGTGTGGGTGGGGGTATATTGGTGTGTAATTTGTGTTTGGTGTGTTTTCTGTGGGGTGTGTTTTTGTGGTATGTGATTTGGGGGTGTTATTGGGGTATGTGTATGTTGAGTGTGTGTATGTGGTGTGTGTATATGAAGTGTGTGTATGTGGTGTGTGTGATACGTGTATGTGGTGTGTAGGACATGTGGTTATGTGGAGTGTGTGTGAGATTGGGGTGGTTTGTGTGGTGTGTAGGGCGTATGGTTATTTGGATTAAGTGTGTGTGGGGTGTGGTTGGGAGTGTAGTGTGTGGAAGTGTTTATGTGTAGAGTGTTTGTTGTATGGTATGCATAGTGTATGGGTGGGTATGTTGAGTATAGATGCGTTGGGGAGTGTGGTGTGAGTGCATGTTAGTGTGTATGTGCGTAACATAATTATATTGAGTAGACAGTTTCATTAGTGTGTATATAAGTCTTCATGTGTTTGCAGCGAGCGTATTTTGATATGTTAGGTGGTTTTATACAAGAATAGACGAATGCATGTAGGTATGCTAGACAGTAGACAGGTATTTGCTGTTTGACATCTCGGCGCCGTCTGGGAGTGATCTTTCTCTTAAGAAAACCGGCGAACAAGGATTGAATTAGCCACGGCATGTTCATGTGATTGATTCAAGCATTGACCTTAAATGACGGAGTGAAAAATGCTAAGCATAGGTAAAATGTGTGTATGCACATACTAGGGAATCTAGTCTTGATCATTTTACGTGTGATATGGTTGAGCAAACAAGTGTCTGCTGTTTCGAGATGAACGTTAACATACATTTGGTGTCATTTTGATGTTAAATTGATTGGGATGGCCAGGAGGGGTGGGGTGAGCTCTGAGGGAAGGTAGTGAAGCAAATGTACGTTAAATTATACCCAGCGGTATGTGCCTAGCTGCTATCGTACCTATATGTAAGGTGTTAAACATATGCGAGTTGTTGCTGACATATTGCTGGAGAACTGTGATACTATCATTTTGTATGTGAAATGTCTGTTCCGAAGTATTCTCTAGAACTCTCGGTTGTGTTAATGGTTTAGGTTGTTTATTGTAGGGTATATTTGGTGTGAAATGCCAATTTTTGCCACGATGTTTGGTATAGTAATAGTATGTCCTCATGCTTATAATGGTTTTTACATGGCGGGTGCCATTTCACAGTGCTATTCGAGAGTATAGATGTTGATACATCAGTGGCTTGTGTAGTATGGGTGGAGGTAGATAGGAGGAAGAGTTCCAATGGTTGGTGTTGTACCATACTGCGACATATGTATGTGTCAGCTCGATGAGAAGGGGTACCAGATGACATCATGGAATGGTGACTTGTCTGTAGAGGAGGGTTCATGCGCTGTAAATGCGATGGCCATATGATGGACATGTGGTGAACATTTATGTACTTACTCGCGGAAAGATGTGAAGGGAAAAGGTTAGTGGTTATGATGCGAAGGGAGAGATGGTGGTTGCCTGTCAGTGACTTACTGTATACATGTAAAAAATTGTATTTACAGATGCTAGTTTACTAATGAAGTTTGTATGGGTATAATGTGTCGGTTGTTTTTAACGGAATCGGTTTGAAGATAGCTGCATATATGTAAGTAAATAATTAAAGTAGAAATCATAGTCTTGGTGAAATGGTAGGGTAAGCTTGTTTGATAATGGAACTCGCCTGGGTCAGATGTGTTGGTTTTTTACTTAATTAAATATTTTTTTATTTGTAAGTACATTGCGGGTATGCGTGGAACTGTACAATTGCTAAAATATTCAGAAGTGTTGGAGAAAATTCTGTTTTTAAATTGAATAAAATTTTAAATTTAACAGCATAGTCAGGTTGAGAGCCTGGTTTAAATTATTATAGGGGTGGGGGGACCAGTGTGTTCTGTGGAGCTCGTCCCGGCATGATATGATGGTTAGTTACTTATTTCATTTATGTTACTATAATATAGTTCATCTTTGTGAGATATGAGAGGATTCTGATTTGAATGTATAGTAAAAGCTATTCGGAAGACTCGGGGAACCCCCTAATTTTTAAATGTATTTATAGGAAATCACTTGTGTACAGCTAGGGTAGGACTGGTTAGAGTTGTGGTTGTGAAGGAATGCGGGGGAAAATGTGCTCGCGAGAATGATACTGAAAGTTGCCTATAGAGACGCATCATGCTGCTACGCCAATATGATGTCACATATCAGGAATGTGACGACTCATGTGATGAGGGAGTGTGGGGGGAAAGTACAAAGGTTAGTATTGCAACATACTGCGACATATGTATGTACTGACTCGATGAGGAGGGGGAGGTGGTATAGAATGATATCATGGTATGGAGGCGAGGAGTGTCACGTGATGTGCAAGTGATTAGCATGTATGTGCTGACTTGGGAAGAAGGGAACATACTAAAGGCTTGAGGTGATGAGAGAGGGGTTAGATGTCTGGCTGTGACTTGAGTGTAAAATATGTTGGGGGTACTAACGAATCTCTGTCTAAGCATATAGTTTACATTATTTTTAATATAATTGAAAAAAAAAATATTTTGTGTATGAGGTATGAGTGGGGTAAGGAAGGAATGCAATATCAAAAAGTTTTCGGACGACTCGGAGGAGACCCCAATAGTTTATTTGATTGGATTTATTGGTAATCGTTCTGGTATAATTAGGATAGGAGTCGGGTTTAAGTTATTAGCATGGAGCATGGTGGGGGATCTTGCATTGGTGTGATGTAGTTATTTACTTACATTAATTTTTCTAAGAAAATGTTTTATGTTATGAGGTGAAAGTGAGGTTAGAATGGAATGCGAAATAAAAAAAAATGGAAGACCCAGAAATAACCTCTAAAGTTTATTTTATTGGATTTTACAGTTAACTTTCGGGGATAGCTAAAATAGGAGTCGGGTTTGAGTAATTAGCATGAGTTAGGCAGGGGGAGACCATAAAGGTGTTGTATAGTTATTTACTAAAATTAATATTACAAAAAATATGTTTTCTGTTAGGAAGTGTGAGTGGGGTCGATAGGAATGCAAAATCGAAAAATTTTGGAAGACTCTGGGAAATCCCCTATACTTTATTTTATAGGATTTATGGAAAATCGTTCGGAGATCCACAGTAAATGACCTTCTTAAGAGGTATTGAAACATACGATGTCGAGCGGACAACTTGAGTACTCAATCGTTAATAAAATCTGAAATACTCATCGAAATTTGATGAGATTTTTGCCGAGTAGGTATGTTTTCAGCTGTCTATAATAACAGAACTTCAAAAATACTCGTGTTTTCATTTAAAAATAATTTTAACATTCGTAAACCTCTCGTGCAGAAATGTAGCTACACAACGTACTATACTGATTTATTTCAATACACTTCTGTTTCTCTTGATCGTCAAACAACAAGACTTTATTTATTTACTCATTCCTTTTCCAACACCGGCTAAGCTTGTTGTGCCACTACGAGGCACGTCCATAAAACAGCGAAAATAGTCCTACGGTCGATACGTTGCCAGTTTAAAGCTGCACTCTTGATCGTCGTGCACAAGTTCCTCCTCAGAACCTTAAGAAGGTAGTATCCTAATTTATTTTGGTGGAGTTTGCTGGTTTTAGTTCATCAACTTAACTTATACCAAGCGAAGTTTTCAAGAGATACTTAATATTAGCTGGTACAGGCTTGAAATATGTTTTAATAATTAAATACTATATTATTTAATGTCACTTCGTTTGACTTTCGGTATGATCTGATGACCATTTTAGTGATTGCAGTGAGTTTTTTACTAACCAATGGTATGAATTCTGAGGCACAAGTGTGTATTTTTTGTTTTTTATTTATAACATTCAAAAAAATATTTAAATTGCTAATAATTTAGCATATAAATTCATTATGCCTCTGAAACGAAGTACTGCATACAAATGAAACGAATAATTACAAAAATATGCCACTAAGGAAGCTAGTAGGTTCAGTTACCCACTTTAATATTTATGATGTTAACAATAGTTGGGTTATTATCTATGGAAAATCCACCTTTGAAAAAAAAGTCAAGAATGGTGGTACACATGTGGCCAACAGTGTTACTCCATGCTACCTGTCCAGGTGAGTGGCAGGGAAGTGCGTGTGTGGACAATGAATGGGGTGAGAGCTATACTTCTCCTAATTCTTATGATGTGTTCGTCCATATTAGTGGTTTCGTTCATGATCACATAATAACTGACACATAGTGTAGGCTTTCGTTTTTTCAGCATCGTATTTCGCAATAGAAAGAAAATAAAATATTTCCTTTTGTTTTTAAAGCAAGTTATACACATAAAATTTTTTTAAATATGCAAATTAAACTGTTTGACATATAATATTGACAGAATAAAAAATCTCAGATAGAAACAATATGCAGTATTACTAAAAAAAAGCAAGAGTAAATTTAATAGTTCATGTAACTTGTAAATTTGTTACAACAGAAATTTAACTATATTATAGACTTCGAGTATTAATTCGTAACACCTTATATGTGTGTACGTTATGTTAATTCATAATGTGTAATATTGCATATCTCGAAACAAAGGCAAATGGATGTTTCACGACACAAACAATTTAAGTTAAAAGTATATCAGTTATTTAGGTTCCGAAAATTTGAATCAGTAGAATTTTACGACACAGAATATTTACAGAAATGTTTAAACTGCTTCATCTTAATACAATAGAAAATTGTTTATACTTCAGTAAAATTGATTTAGTAGCTGTATTGCCATTTTACTTACTTGAGCTATTGAATATGTTTTATGATATAACAAATTAAGCTACATAATTTTTCATAAACTTGCAACAAAAATACGCATATGTTTGGCTAAAGTCATTCGTACCAGCTGAGTAATTTTCAAGCTATGGTACATAATTAATCCAAACAACCATACAATTATACTGAACAGTAATATATTGCTTATTTCGAAATGTTGAAAATATGTGTTAGGCAATGAATAAGTTCGCATTAACTGTTGAATAACAGGAAAATTAACAGCGATGTGTGTTGCGTTTGATGCTAGTGAGCCAGTTAAGTAACTCCTATTACTGTATTTATAAACTTATAGTTAACAAAATGATTTCGAATTTCGAATCAGTCACGAAAATTTTTGTCATTAAATAACATATTTTAGTCTCATGATACCCAGACTTGAATTTGCAATGCTCAGTAACATGTAAAGAGAATTGTAAAATATCGTTATGTGTTCCAGTAATTGAATCGAGGAAGATATTTTGAAATTGTTGACTGCTGAAACACTTCAAACACTTCAAACACATCATTAACTATGCAGTCTAACAATCGCTGAACTTTTTTTTCGACTTCGTCGTTATGTGTCGTGAATGAAGCACTTATAATAGTCATTACGATTACACGAATGGTAATATTGTATTCTATATTGCTCTGTAGAAGCACAAAAGTAGGTCGAAAAAATATGACCATACACAGTTTAAAGTATTGGGGAACCATGCACGAACAGTCCGCTTAAATAGTCTTTATGTGTGCTTATATTTCATTAATACATTACATAGATATAGGCTACACACACATGGCTAGAATTATAAATGTATTCCGATAGGTCTCGATGGGATCAAATATATGGTTACTTGTATAATATTTGCTAAGTTCCTACAAGAAATATGAACGTACACAATCGGAACACACTAAGTTGTCAATAATTCGTAGAGTGATACGGGGTAGATTCCTGAGTTGTTTCGTGGTTGGTGTTTGTTCTATGTAATAATATTGGTTGAAATCAACCTGCGTTTGTAATAGATCGATTCTATTAGCAGATATATGCTAAAATACCAAGTTGTTTTTGCTAATTTTTTAAGTCTTATCGGCGATTTTATCTACGAAAGTGATTTATTTGACTTATCTCTTTGTATTGTTAAAGGTTTAAAAAAATTATACGTATAATAAAATACATATTAATGACGAATGTGTGTAAAAGTAGTGCAAACGAGTAATAAACATATAAAGCCTTTGCCAAATTAGTTAAAAATTAAAACAAATTGAAAGAGGTAAAAACTATATAATGTCATATCCAATACTGTTACAGTGTACCTATAGGTTGAATATGTGTAAATGTGTACAGTACATCAATGGCGACTGAATGTAAACAAAGCACTATTATGGCTACCAACTATGGCTAGCCAACCATTAATTTACCACATAAATCAAGTGTTGAATGTAGAGTAAATCGTGTCAATATGACCAATTGCCATCAACTCGTAGCTAAAAAAAATTCCAATAATTAGTCAATAGTATGACTACTAGCAAACACCAAATCACACGGGGGCATAAATCCTTCAGTAAGTGGCCAAAACCTCAATTACCACAAACAGAGAGCAGGGCAACTCTTAAGGGAGACTATCTATCTGCTTCACTCTGACTTAACATCAAAACTTCATGGGCCTGTCCACAAGTTAAAAGAGAATCTATAATTAAAAGACAATACCAAGTGTCCAACACAAAACATACACACATAACATAAGGGGAATAAACAAAAGTAAACAAACCATTACAAGGGGTAAACGTAGTTCAGATGCTAATACAAAAACAAATATTCATAAATGAATTACTAGGGGGTAATAGAAATCGTTACAGTGATGGATTAGTGCGGCCATGTGTGTGATTTATTCTCGAATGTTAACATAACCTTAAAACTGTAGGTCCTACATAAACTAACTGCTTATCATTATGAAACAAATTACTAACAAAAGATTCTTCAACAAGGCTACAAAAAACTAAGTTACTACTGTTGACAGCAGGGAAAACTTCTTTACTAAAACACGAGAGCTAAGAGAACACAACTGGTTTATTTATACCAAAAACTTTAAAAAGAACAAATTCAAAAAGAAATAAAATAATGCAGTTATTATAAGTGCACGACTGCTTGATTACCATAGTTATCAAAAAGGAATCTAGGCTCCAAACGGCCTTAACATATGAAAAAAGTCCATCAGAAAAAGTTTCTGTAAACAACAACGGCGTGCACGGCCTTAACAAACGAGCGTCGAAACATTCCACACAAGAAAACTGTAAACAATTAAAAACTTTAAAATGACAGAAGGAAATTTAATAGTTAGTGTAGCGTCCACCCGCAGCAGGTAGCAGAGACCTTCAGCGTGTGCTGACATCATGCAGTGCCGCGCAACCGGGCCGCAGGAATGCAGAGGGGTGAGTGTACCATCCGGCCGGCGAAACAGCTGCCTGACCCCAGCAAGACCGGGGAGGAACACTTAGTCTGGCCCTAGCAGTGGCCGCGAGAGCTTTGCCTGCGAGTAGCATGCTGTGTAATATAATGTAATGTAGCAGTGATTACGTGTTAATAAATTCATTATCACGGCTGCAGTTGGTTCACTCACTGTAGCCCATTTGTCAGTTCACACAGTTAGTGGTCCACACCCAAGACCACATTGGTGACCCCGATGTGATCGGGCAAGTTCGGGCCGCGCTAAGCAATGGGTGTTTCGACTCACTTCGTCGCTCGTAAGGGAGGCGCTTTCTGGGGGAACTTCCCCAGCACTCTGGTATTCGCGCCGCCGCCAGCCTGCCGCGACGTCCATCACCCGCGCCACTACCCCTCTTCCCACCCTCGTAAACGTTCCGCTTCGCTCAAGACATTCTGGACCACTTCGCGCATCCGCGCATGATCTCCGGCAAATTGCGAATTCGTGCCGTCACTCGCGGCAATTCGCTTCCCACAAGTGAGTAGTGCATTTCGGGCGGTTCGGGCGCACTGCAGCAACTATGGTGGACCCAGCGCCAGAGCAATCTACCACGGCGGTAGACCGAGTGTCTGTCCGCATACCACATTCCTGGCTCACAGATCCCGAGACGTGGTTTGTTCAAGTAGAAAAACAGTTCACGATCGCGGGAATAACGGCGGACAGTACGAAATTCGACTATGTGGCGGGCAATCTGGACTGTAAGTACGCCACCGAAGTGCGTGACATTCTTACTCGGCCGCCGGATACAGGCAAGTGAGAAGACCGAGCTAGTCAAATGGTTAAGTGCATCGCAGGAGAGGAAAACAAACCAGCTGCTGGGCACGAGGAAATGGGCGACAGGCGACCATCCCAGTTTCTGCGGTACCTCCGCAGTTTGGCGGGGACGACTATCCCCGATGACCTCTTGCAATCCTTATGGCTGGGCCGCCTACCATCATCAACCCAGGCGATCCTTGCCACACAGGAGAGCTCGCCGCTAGATTCGTTGTCTGACCTCGCAAACGCCATCGCAGATACCACCCCCCAACCTCAGGCGGCTGTGGTTGCCTCTCTGGAGTCCATGATGCACAAAATGGCAGCGCTGATGTCAGCGAAGATAGGGGAGATGGCCACAACATTGCGGCGAGAAGATAGCAGCAGCCACCGCCTGTAATGCCCAGCACAGAAGCCGCAATGATAGTTCGTCGCCAGTTAGAAGCCGCTCCTCCTCCCGCAGTAAGGGTCCTCTAGGGGCCTGCTGGAACCACCGCCGGTTTGGGGACGCGGCCAGGAAGTGCACGAAGCCATGCACTTACCAGTCGGAAAACGACCAGGGGACACATTGATGGTGGCCGACGACTCTTTCCTGCCTACTGGTCGCTGTTTGTTCATCATGGAGCATGATACCAAGGTACTGTACCTCATTGATACCGGTTCTGATACCTGTGTCTACCCACATACCCATTTGCCAGGTAGGCGTCCCCAGTCCACCTATTCCCTAGTGGCCGCCAATGGCACACAGATTGCAACCTATGACTTTGTAACTTTCACCCTCAACTTAGGACTTAGAAGGGATGTGGTTTGGCGATTCGTAGTGGCTGAGGTCACTAAGCCAATCATAGGAGCAGACTTTCTCTATCATTTTGGCCTGCTTGTCGAAATTCGTAATGGACGCTTGGTGGACAGTACTACATCCCTCACCTCAATTTTTTCCATTGCCACAAGTCACGTCAGCAGTATCAAAACACCTGCTACCTCTTCCCGGTACCCCGAGTTGCTACACAAGTTCGTCAGTCTTACACGGCCTGCAGGGATTTCGAACCCGGTGCAGCACACCACCGTACCTCATATCAATACCACTGCAGGGCCTCCAGTGCACAGCAGACCTCACCGCTTGGCCCTAGACTGGCTGCGCCTTGCCAAGAAAGAATTTGAGGCTATGCTCAGGCAGGGCACTGCACAGCCATCGAACAGCCCCTGGTCTTCTCCACTGCACATGGTGCCAAAGAAGGGAGTCGAGTGGCGACCTTGTGGGAATCACAGAATGCTGAACGCCCGTACCATACCTGACAGGCACCCGATTCCACATATCCAGGACTTCTCCCACTCACTGCATGGCTCAAACATCTTCTCCACCATAGAATTAGTCCGTGCCTACAGCCAAATTCCGGTTTAACCTGATGACATCCCCAAAACAGCCATCACCACACCATTCGGCCTGTTTGAATTCCCGTTCATGTCATTTGGTATATGCAATGCCGCACAAACTTTCCAGAGATTTATGGACGAGGTCCTTCGTGGTCTAGACTTTTGTGTGTTTTACCTTGATGATATTTTGGTGGCATCCAAGGATAGGGAAGAATATTTGCGGCACCTGACCGAACTTTTTGAACGTCTTACAACCTACGGAATCCTCATCAACCCTGGCAAGTGTGTCCTCTGCGAGTCCTATGTCACATTTTTGGGGCACACCATCTCGGTCGATGGCTCCCAACCTACAGGAAAAGGGTCAGACAATCCTGGACTTCCCTATACCGAACACCGTCAAGCAGCTACGCCGATTTACAGGCATGATCAACTTTTATAGATGGTTCATCTCTGGGACTGCCGAAAAGCAGGCTCCTTTGCAAAAGCTCCTGCATGGCACTATCAAAGGCAAAGATCCCATTGCATGGACAGCTACCAGCGGCAAAGCTTTTAAAGATTGTAAGGCCAGCCTTTCTTCTGCGGCCTTGCTGGCCTACCCTGTCTCTGATGCCCCTCTGGCTGTGGTGATGGATGCCTCCGATTTTGCGGTCGGGGCCGTACTCCAGCAAAAGGTCCATGGACACTGGCAACCATTGGGGTTCTTCTCAGCCAAAATGAACCCAGCACAGCAGAAATACTATGACAGGGCGGTCCTTGCCATATATTTGACAATTCGCCATATGGTCGAGGGCAGAGATTTCACCATTCTAATGGACCATAAGCCTCTAGCTTTCGCATTCGCCAATAACCCCGACAAGTGCTCCCCACATCAGGCCAGGCATCTAAGACTTCATCAGCCAGTTCACGACGGACATTCGTCACATCCCTGGCTCCGCCAACACGGTTGCCGACACCCTGTCCTGGCTCTATTCAGTCACCGCCCCTCTCGACTACCAAGCGCTGGCACAGTCCCAGGTGGACGATGAAGAGTTGCTGAGGTTCCTGCGACAAGATACTGGTCTTAAATTGGTGAAGGTCAAGATCCCAGACTCTCAGCAATAAGTCTACTGCGACGTGTCCACCTCGATTGCCCGACCCTTTCTGACACCGAATTTTCGCAGAGCCGCTTTCGATGTGGTACATCACCTGGCTCACCCAGGCAACAAAGACTACAGTGTGGTTGGTTGCACAACAGTTCGTCTGGCCCTCCATGAAATCGGACTGCAGGCAGTGGGCTCGTTCATGCTTATCATGCCAAAGGTCGAAGATTTTCCATCATGTCTCCTCGCTGGTAGGGTCTTTCCTACCTCCCTCGTCCAGGTTCGACCTTGTCCACATCGATCTGGTGGGACCCCTGCCTTCATCCCAAGGTTTCCGCAATTCTCTCACCATGGTCGATCGCTTCACATGCTGGCCAGAGGTAGTGCTGGTCGATGGCATCGAAGCAGCCACAATCGCAGCAGCTTTTTACACCACATGGTCGGCACGTTTCGGCACTCCCCTGAGGATCACCACCGACCAGGGCTGGCAATTCATGTCTTCCCTGTTTACAGCCCTGACTGTCTTGGTGGGCATGACCCATTTCCGGACCACGGCCTACCATCCGGCTTCCAACAGGATGGTGGAGAGATTGCACCGTCAGCTCAAGGCAGCCATCCACTGCCACACCACCGAACGCTGGGTGGACATCCTACCGATCGTTCTGCCCTGCATCAGGGCCGCCTGGCGAGCAGATCTCCATGCTTCTGCAGCCGAGATGGTCTATGGCCAGCCCCTATAGCTGCCAGGGGAATTACTCAGTGCCCACCGTGATGCTCCACGGGTCGATGCTCAAAGCCTGGTAATGGATCTCCGTCTGCATTTCAGGGACCTCCCGCATGTCCCTGGCTTCCACCATGGTGGGAACAAACCATTCATCTTTAAGGACCTCCAGATGGCCACAGAGGTGTTCGTACGCTGCGAGGGGCCTAAGGGGTCTCTCCACCCACCGTACTAGGGCCCCTTCCAAGTTCTCGACCGAACTTCGAAGACAGCGACTGTACTGATGCACGGCAGGCTTACCACGGTCTCTATCGATCGACTCAAGCCTGCCTATGTCTTGGTGGACCAGGAACCAGCAAGCCCTGCAGCACCCCTTCCCACAGCCGTACCAGCCTCAAGCAATTTCAGGCTCCCGGCAAGATACATCAAGGTCCTACGCCTAACGTGACCCACACTGGGTGGCATGTCCGCTTCCTAGACCGCCTACAGGGCGGTTTTGAATGATGGGTCACATCACTGGGAGGGGGTGCTGTAACGGCCAAATGCGGCAGGTAGCAGGGACCTTCAGCACGTGCTGGCATCACGCAGTGCCGCATGGCCGGGCCGCAGGAATGCAGAGGGGTGAGTGTACCATCCGGCCGGCAGAACAGCTGTCTGACCCCAGCAAGATCGGGGAGGAACTCTTAGTCTGGCCCTAGCAGCGGCCCCGAGAGCTTTGCCTGCGAGTAGTGTGCTGTGTAATATAATTTAATGTAGAAGTGTTTACGTGTAAATAAATACATTATCACAGCTGCGGTTGTTTCACTCACTGTAGCCCACTTGTCAGTTCACACAGTTAGTTGTCCCCGCTCGAGACCACAGTTAGTTATCGCTCATTGTGACCAAACAAGGTAGAACTCAGTGAACCTGCCTTTAAGCTTCAAACAAAAAGTGTCTGTCCTCCAACTGAGGCTCAACAACATCACAACACTATTGCAAACTAAATGTATCTCAGACTGCGAGATAAAAACATACAGACCTGCAAAAACTACCTCATCTCAATTACTTCATAAAACTTACTTTATTAACATCTCTGCCAGAAAGCACCGACTCTACCAACAAACCACGACATACTTGTATTACAGCAAACAAAATAACAAAACTGTGAAAGATGTTACAGAGAAAACAAATACAGGTCAGCGCATTGCAATGTTAGAATTCAAAACATAACCAATTTATAGATGTCGGGCATTCTATCAGAAAATCTTTGGTTGATGCTCATACAATTTTAAGCCTGTTGTCTCTCCGTCGGGTACTAGAGTGTACTACAGCCTTTAACATGGTGACAAACTAGCCTGTAAACAATGCCAGACTTCTCTCTCTCCGCTCTATCGCGCTCATGTCACCACATCCCGCTGCCAACGACTACACACAACTACTCACTACATCGACTTGAAAGTATGTCTTTAACTTACTCAAAAAATAATACTTAGCTCATTCTGAAGTCCTTTCAGCCTCCTCCTGGCTGACCCTTGAACAGTAAACACGCGCTAACTTCACCAAACATGTCCGTCGCTCGTTGCAGCCATCACAACACTTCACCAATACACAATCTCCATTCTCTCGGCTCGCCACCTCTCTACGACACAACTATGCCCCGAATGCATGCTTCAGATGTCTCTGCCGTTAAGCCCCGCCTATGCTACCTTCAACCTCGAAGCTCATTCACCTGACTTCTCCCGCCCTGAGTCCAAGGTACCTGCACCGGTCGTAGTAAGTCAGCAAAACTTTTCCCCATGCTAAGCCATAGCTCGTATCGCGGTGGTCTGCGCTGCTCAGCAGATTTCATGCCTGGCTCGGCTACGCTATCCTCACTTAACGTCAGCGCGACGCCATGGGCTCCAAGCTCGCCGGTCACATACCTGCTGCACGACAACGAAATCTGGATGCAGCCTCTGCGTTCCACGCATCGCTACCGCCTTGCTACATGAGATTAGCTTTCCCCTCAGTAAAGACTATGTGCGCTGCATGTAGAACCTCTCTCCCGAATCCAACTGAATTAAAACCTTACACAGTATAACGATTCTAAAATACAAGTGAAAGAAATGCTAACACACCACCAACACAAAAGTAAAAAGTTTAAAAGTCCGTATAAAAAAGCACAACCACCGAAAAAGAAAAACCGAAAAACCACAAAAACAAAGTTAACTGACAAAAAAAAACTGTAACAGTATTGATTATTCCTTACAGTAGTGAAAACATTGTATGGGAAAAGCAACTTAATGACAAGAACAGATACACACGACGTCTTACCGATGTTGCAGTTTAGTAATAATGTTAGTGAGAGTTAGGTCGCTCTGAACAGCTGATATTTTAAGAGAAAATGAAGGTGGTTAGACATGAATCGAATCATCAGTGGAACACAAGGGCAAGGAATACCGAAGGTCTCTGAAGAAAAAAAAACCTGCCAGATGTCCGCAATATTCGCCAGTCGAGGTACTAAACACGGATCGTTACTTAGTTGTGATGATTGTCCTGATTGTACAACTTTCGAGGTCTTGTTATGCAAGAAATTACAGAAACTATGTTTTCGTCTAGTATTAGTTCAAATACATAATGTTTTTAATTATTTTCTTATTATTACTTTTACTTACTGTGCGCACACATTATGTCGTGTTGTACTGTAAAAATTTAGTCACACATGTGAGTAAAAATGATATAACACATAATTATGTTTATTTTAAGCCAAGGCAAGTAGACTTTGTGTATCATTGACTCCGAAGTATTTAGAGACAAGCTTGTCACAACGACAGGACTTAGAACAAGTCTGTCACAAAGACAGAACTTAGGAAAAGAAACTGTCATAACCTCTTTAAAGAACCACCCCACATTCACCTGGGGTGAATTCGGTAAACATGGAAAATCGAAATCAGGATGGTTCGAGCTTGGATCGAATCTGGATTTTTCTGAATGCTAGGCTAACATGTTACAGTTGCATCACCTCGACTGGGGTTTTAAGCTGTAATGGGAAATTTCTTAGTTAAAATTTTACATAACATAATTTTTAATATTTTCAAACAAATAACAATTTGTGATAACAGCTGGTTATAAAATGTGTGTAACGTATCAGCTTAGGTATTATTTATCAAAAGAAATTCGGAAAACGTATTATAGCGGCCAATGCAAACCCTTCCCTTGTAACACCTTAAGCATAATCAAGAATAATTAAACAGTTCAAGCTTATGGCTTGACATGACAAGATTGCTGCAAGCTTGCGAACTTGTCATGGCAAGCTTGATTCAAGCTTGCATCAAACTTATTGTGCTATCAGGTACGTCACCCTAACTTAGTGACGCGGCTGTGATCTAGCAACAACATGCACCATTAGTCCTGTACTGCACTCTATAATTAGGACGTTCACTAATAAATAAAAATAGTTAATAGCCGTTGGTTTGTTTTGATTCAAAACTGTAATTATGAATGAAATTTGGGTACTTAATTTTTTTGCTCTATATTTATGTACTTATTTTGCTGCCATTTACTGTAATTCGTTGTTTATTATTTTGTTATGTTTCCAAGTATTTTCTTTTAATAATATTAAGTATTTAAAATTTTGAAGCTCGGTAGTCGTGTACCCGACGTGTTAGGATCATACTGGTAACACACGGCTAGACGTTTGCTCGTGCGCTGGAGGAACAACTTGTGGTGGTTGGAGGGAGGAGGGCGGAGTGTCACTGTAGAAAAAAATTAATTGTGTCCCAAAATTATACGTGGAATTATTATTGTGCCATTGAGTATTTCCTTATACTTCTTAAAATCAACTCTTCCGTTACAATCAATGTAATATAGCTAATTCTGTGACTAATATTATGGTTCAGATTAAATTTTAATTTTCAGGTTAAACCCACATACGATTAAATGAAGAAATTAATTTCAAGACAAATAATTATTTTTTGAAATATTTTGACTGTTAGTTATAAGACTCTATAGACTAATTTAATTTCTGATTTTCTTTCTATTCAATTCAGTATGATCTCATATTGTCAAATTGTGTGTATTTGTGTGTAGCAACAGTTATCTTTTTTTTTATTATTATTATTATTTCGACATGTCAAGGAGAAACAAATTTGTCTGTATTAAGTATTTACCACAGAAATAGTTGAGTTGTGCGATAGTGTGCAAACTTATAAAAGGCTTGCTTCAAAAGTGTTAGAATTTAATTAAAATTTAAAGGAAGTGTAAAAAGTATGGTGATAATTTAAATTTGTCTGGGAAGTAAAACGTAAATAATAGGTGTTATTAGATATTGTGGTATTAATGAAAACTTTGTCATTATTAAACCAACAAGATAATGTGTAATTGAAGTTATGTTTGGTTAAGCAAATCCTATGAATGTACACATATATTGCCTTGAAAATAGAATTATCATTGAGCATTTTTTATTTTTCTCTTTCACGTATCTTCAATGTGTTGTTTCAGTTCACTGA
This sequence comes from Medauroidea extradentata, assembly GCA_003012365.1. Classification (NCBI taxonomy): domain Eukaryota; kingdom Metazoa; phylum Arthropoda; class Insecta; order Phasmatodea; family Phasmatidae; genus Medauroidea; species Medauroidea extradentata. The sequence continues at coordinate 159,734 of PNEQ01093086.1, read as the reverse complement.
CAGCCATCAGAAAATAAGTAAATAAGAGACATTTATCTCCCATTTGAATTCTTAGCATGTAAGGAACCATACGTGCGACATGCGTTAGAAAACATTTCAAATGTATATTGTAGCATTAACGTGCTCGACGCTAAGGAATCACGTCGTGTCGACTCAACTCGCGTGGAGCAGTTTGTCAGTGCTGGCCTATCACCACGTGTACCACGTGCTAGACGACCGCTAGGCACAACGCCGGAGAGACAGAGAAGGTGAGAGGAGGGACTTGGCAACACAATGCCGAGAAATGCCACCTGTCGGGGTTTCCATTAGGTTTGTTTTACTCGGCCTTGACCTGGCGACTCTTTGTGCTCTTTCAGCTCCCGGGGCACTCCTAGGCGTTTTACTCACCGGAAACAAGATGGCGCAGGGTGTTTTACTCGTCAGGTCAAGATGCTCCCAGGTCAAAAAGAGCATGCCCTTTTAGCTCCTCCTCGCGAGGAAGAGTTGCGAGGGCAAGTAGGAGCAAATCGTCTGCTAGACGTTACGGCGAGCATACTTGCTGTTGGCTGCGTAGTTTACTTTCGCTGTCGTGTTTGAAAATAGAGGAAATAAGAATTATTTCAGGCATGTATGACAACAGTAAAGTTGCGGCAGCTGAATAAGGGTTTTTTTTATTCTAATCAATAAAAGTTTTATGTTACGATGTTGTTTGAATGTGGTTGTTAACCCCTAAAACAGTTCACAAAAAATGGTTAATATTTGCAGAATGTGTTTAATTCCCATAAATGATGAGCTCCTTTCACGAATTTTTCTTCTTTGTGGTTAGTAATTCAAATTATTAAATATCGTTAAGTTATTATTCTCCTTGATGTTGGACTTGTATATCACCTGGTGTACTTATACTGTATATTCAATGAGGGTTTGTATATATTTCTTGTACATAGGACTTAAATTGCTGTAAACTTGACGAATTCCTTTGCTAGACCCTACTGTACTGTTATGTACTTAATGTAGTTCTACGGAATAATAAATACATACATACAAATTATTATTATTACTCAGAACAATTAAGTATAGTACAGTGTATTTTTCTAGCTTCTCATAATTTCATTAGAAGGCACTTTATCATTTATAGTGCATTATTTGGTGCAGCTGTAGGAACTTCATCATCTTATGATTCTTGTTTATTAAAATTTCTAAATACGTCTGCTAGTTCCGCCATCAAATCAACGCAATAGGCGTTTTCCTCGCTCCTCAGAGAGTTGTTAACTCTTTTTGACCTGGGTTGACCTGGGTCAACTTGATCCAACTCTTCCAGCTCCTGAGAGAGGCCGAGTAAAACAAACCTATTGTGTTCGCCAAGGGAGAGAAAGTGATATCGATAGCTCACTTCTTGCCATCTCGAGCGACTTATCGATCAGGACTGTGATAGTTCCTTCTCTTCTGGTAGAATGCAGCACTAATCAGTGGTATTTTAATGGTCAGCCATACAACTGGCGGCACTTACGCATTACAATACGGCAATTCACCCAGTTCATCACACAATACACGGATGGAGAAGTAGCTTTGTGTTCTAGAAACACTGCAGAATGTTACATTGAGGTTTAATTTAAGTAATGTGCAAACATTACAATTATCGAGACCCATTTGTGACCTAATGGCACACTATGAAATATACTAAATTTTTAATTCGTTTTAAAAGTATTATATGGCTACATAAATAATAAGTAAAGTGGAAATAGCATAGTTTACAACTCGACTGAACCAGCAAATTAAATTTTATGGAAACAAAACCATGGTATTTTCCCAATTGAATCAATCGCTAAAAATTATTAAAGGCAAATTATTTTCTTTAAATCATTGTTTTTTACTTCTTACATTGTTTTGAATATTATTTTGGCAATAACCAGGCCTTATCAATGACGTTAACAACACATCGAAGCAAAAACAAAGTTTTAAAAACTATAAACATCCTCCCACCCCCCTTAAGTTACGCCACCTGTTTGGCATTACTACCTGTATTTATGTAGACCCATTTATTAGACAGGTGCTCTGTTTTCTGTTTATTGTTTTACTCTAAAACGATGTGACCTCAACCTAGCTGTTTCATCGAGCTTGTCTTTTTTCTGCTCTGAGCTTTAACAAACTTATTGCACGACAGCAACCGCCGATATTATTTGAACAGGTGCAACCATTTTGTAAGAAATAGTAGCCAGTTTATGATATAAATCGTCTTGTTATTATAATAGAATATGTATTGGTACGTTTCTGTGCGGGCCTCTCATTACGTATCCATTCAAAACAATTTAGTTAGCCTGTAATAATAGCAAGATAATTTGGCGAAAACTAATATCTAAATTGGAAATTGTAGCTGTACCTCCTTGATGTTCCATCTGATTGGCGAAATTTCAGTGTTCATGTGTTAATAGATTTTGGTTCGATTATGTGCACTCGTTTCTATTTGTAAAGTGAAATGTGGTACAGCATGAAAACTTATATTTGCATTTCTTGCGGGTATGCATAAGATGGGAGGAAATGCATTTTAGACGTACTTACATTTAAAAAATGCAACTTTAAATGAGTTGTTATCTTTACAGTATAAATTTACAACTGCGCTTAACTTGTTTAAAATTACTGTCCATTATTCTAATTCCAGTAGATGATATATACATGTTCCGACGCAGTGACCCTTTTACGTACTAAAAAATAAAAATAATTAGTTCCTCAAAGTTATCGAAAATTTAAGCTATTTTCCTAAAATTTTTTGTTCAACCATTTTAGATAAAATTACCATAACAACTATGAAGATATTGTTAATATGTAAATAATTAATCATAGAGCAATAATTTTCATTCGACCAACATTGGTAGGTACAATAAAAATATTTAAAAATTGTATTTAAGGTTAGTAATTTTTCTAATGAACAAAATACAATGCATTTCTTTACTACCACAATCTTTCATTCCATTATAAACAAAGCCCATATTTCCACAATTTGCATCTTTCGAAGCTTGATTAGCGAATTTTTTTAGCACATCTGTCTATTAATATTACTTTAAAAGGTTCTGAAATTACAACCACTTTGTATCCAAATCGCGTTTACATTATTTAAAAATTATTTATTGGACAAGACTCACCCATAACAAGATCGAAAAGTTTCTTGAATTCGGTAACTTCGTTAAGATTGTTTAGTGATGTTTCAACTGTATTTATTACATAAAATTATTAAATGGTAATTACGTAGAACAAAAAATCTATTTTTCGTTAAATTTGAATGTCCGAAGATATATATTACCAAATTCTATTCCATACACGTGAGTATTTTCGTCGTAAGGATTTAAAACACTAAATATACGAAAATCACCACAAAATAACTCAACTTATACATCTTCCTATATTTTATATTGTTTTTATTGCCAGCTATTGTGATGCTGAAATAAACTTTTCTTCCCGAACAAAACCGCTTCCAAATAGAAAATTATAATCAACCTAATGTTTAGCCAAGATTACTATCACTTGTTCCATTTATTCAATTAATAAACAAATAAAACGAAGTTGTTAAATATATGAGGAGGACAAAAATAACAAAATAGCGGTCATAATTCCTAATTATTTAGCATCTTTCCCCTCATGTGCCTTAAATTAAATTACCCCTGGAAATGTAACTGAATAATTCTTCGCCGTTTCAACGAGGAAAACTCTACTCTTACTTAATCTATTATAGCAGAAAAAAGGCTCTCGTGTGCAGCTATCTAACACATTTCCTACCTCGCACTTGTAAAGAGTGCAATTGTTCTTGAGCTAAATATTCGCATCTTATACACAAAAAATTGTTCCATTTAATGAATTCAAACTATAGTAATGTTGTTTAAAAAAGATTAAATATAGATTACATAATTATGGTTCCTTTTCTAACTCAGCAGTTACTTCAGCAGAATGAAAGTCAATTGCTTTTTCCTTCTCATCTGTTATATCTAACACAGTATTTTCTAGTTTTGCTGTTTGCATTGGGAAATATATAACGTAATTTGGTTCGCAATATATGGTTTCACCAAATGACACCCTCACATTTACATGATGCTATAATACTAGCTTCTTTGTGATTGTATTCATCATGTTTCAGAATCACACGATTTGCAAAATACACTTAATATTTATTGTTACAAATGGAGATAAATTTGATAAAGTACCACCGCAAAACCACTGACAGTATTTCTAAGACTTTATTGTTTGGTAAAGCCTAAAAGTTACCCAATTTAATCGTTTTAATTTTATTGTAGATTGAGTGCAAAATTGATATTTACTATGCTTTTATCTTATCTTCTAAAAACATTTCATAATTTTCAAATATAGGTATTGTCTGTATAATATTTAACCGATTTATCAAATTACATTTACCAAATTGAATTTGTATCACAATTGCTACCCCATTTTGATCTATAAAATAAAGATTGTTATTTCAATGTGTATGGTTTAGTGTGAAATATGTAGTATAAATCTAAATTAAGCACACTGAATGTTCTTCACTTTCTAAAGGATAATGAAGCTTTTCTTTTATACCGATTTATTATCCGATAATTTTGAAAAAATTATCATGTAATATAAAAATTTATATATTTAAATAAAGTGAATACCAAGACGAAAAAGACAGTTTGGGATATAAAAATATGTATACCTGACAGTATTATTGTAACAAAATGTCAAAGCGGATTATTACCAAATGACATTAGATGCCTGTTCATTTGAGCTTAATATTGCGGTAAACGACACTTGAAATAAATTATTTTATGTATGCTCCAGTATGGTTCAATTTTGGTACTCAGTGTGTGTGCTCGATGAGTTTAAATAAACCAAACTGTATTGCTTTAAGAGAAGATACTGAAGCAGCAATTATAATTATTAATGAACCAATAGTATGCTTTTTCTCTTCATACACATAAATTGTAATGTTGATTGATGTAAATATTCTGTTGTTTTTTATGATGTTATACTAGATAACCAAGACATGATAAGAGACTACTTTACTAGTTGTCGACATAAAAATTTTGATTGTTTTTGTTTGGCACTAACATATTCAAAACTACCGAAACAGCCAACGAGAGATAAACCTAACTTTCATCGCAAATTTATGAACGATGATACAAATCTTAAACATATTTATAGCAATTTATTTGGTGATGTATGCCGTGGAAAAATCCAGAGAAGCAAGCTCTAAATGTTGGGATAAAAACCATGGGACTTTGGATAGGTGATGGTAAGTATTGTAATAAAATTAAAGACTCATCAAGGGTTTAAAAACACTTTTGATTGCTTATTAATATTTATAACACATTAGCAGTTCAATAATAACAGTCGTATTAATTAGTACATAAAAACTATTTTGAGTAAAAAAAGACCCATCATTCAATTTAATGTCATATCGCTTAAATATAAATAAATATATATGTATTTTTTTAGTTATGGTATAATTGGATGATTTACATACAATTTTCAGGGTATACAGGATGTTTCTTAAATAGGGGGACAAACTCCGCATACGTGTTCCCGACGAAAAACTATGACGAAAACAGATTTTGCACATTTCATCTAAACGCAATGTTAAGGGAGTAACGGGCCTCTGAACATCGAATTTTGAAACAGTACTTTCTCAAAATATCGGAAACTAATTGACATAAAAATACAATGTTTTCAGCATTGCTTAATGCTATTGGGATCTGCAAACCAATAGAAAATGCTGATAGAAATCTTCCGCTCTTATGGTTGGTTTGCAGATCCCAATAGCATTAAGCAATGCTGAAAATATTGTAGTTTTAGGTCAATTAGTATCCGATATTTTGGGAAAATACTGTTTTAAAATTTGATGTTCAGAGGTACATTATTCTCTTAATACATATTGCGTTTAGGTGAAAAGTGCAAAATATGTTTTCGTCATAGTTTTTCGTGAGGAACGCGCAAGCGGAGTTTGTACCCCTATTTAAGAAACAACCTGTATTGTTTTTGTATTTAATGTTCTACCCAACAAAACATGTATTCTGTTTGATTGTTACCGAGATATTTTTTTTTTCTTTTGCACTGTCAAACGAATGATATATATTTTCTTAGATTGATGATAATCTAAATATACAGCATCTTTAGGTGCAATTGAATTAGCTATGTTTCTCGACCTTTTATTTTCGAAATCAACATTAATTTATTCTTTTAAGTAAGTTAAAAAAAGCCTTATCCAACGACCTCTTATTCGTAGTCACTGTTATGAAATCATGTGTTTGTCTGAAGCAGAATTATGTTTTGATTATAATTCTTTGCTTTGACCTTCAATCCAATTTTATGTAATACATTTCTAAATGTATCCATTAAGTATTGTATGGTGTTTTGTTGGATCCTCAAAATATGTGTCCTTCATTATTAAATCGATAAATATATCTTTCCATCATGTTGATTGACATGTAAAACTTCATTACTTTTTGAAATTCAAAAATAACTGATCACCAGATAATACATAAAAATTTTCATTCATATCAGTTTTCTTCGAATATTGGTATAATTCGGTTGTTCTTTTATAACTATTTGGTTTCATTATTAGTTCATTTACTCTTTCAGCCAGCATAAGAAAGTATTTAATATTGTTATTATCTGATTAAATTATTCTGTTTCTTGCATTGTATTTTCCAACCAAATAAATCATGTTAGTTGTATTTCTTTGAAAATATTCATAATTAAGAAGCATATCATATTTTTGCAATTTAATATTTATTTTTTATAAATTGGAATTAACAAATTGGTTTCAATAATTTACTTCATCAAAATAATTTTTCTGGTTGACATACATTTTGTATTTCATCAGTTATTTCTTTTGTTAACTAATCTTTAGTGTGTGCAATATTCGTACTGATTAGTTTATCACAGTATTTTAAATCTAACTAATTATTTTTTTTAATTTTTCAGTTTTTTTGTATTAATTCTTAATTTAATTTCGTGTAATTTATTAATCATTTAATTATCTAACAAATTTTTATTAACAGAATCTTTTTCATTGATTGGATCATAAACTTACATAAGTATATGGTCTTTATCATTAAAACAACTTTCAGATAAACCGAAATATTTTACCATTTAATCTGAAATTATTTTGTTAACCTTTAAAATGTTTTAATCAAAATTGGTATTTAAAGCAAAATTATCGTGTATAGATTATAAATTTTTAGCAATATCATCACACATTGAGTTAATATTTCAAACACTTTTACTAACATCGATAGTAAAAGTTCCATATTTTGATTCTAAATCTTTAACATTATTATTACATTTTCAGTTTATCTGAAACACGCGAATTAACCTTTATTATTTTTTAGTTTAATATATTGCCAAAATGTTTTATTTTATTTTTACAATTTGTAACTTTTGAGTTAAGTAATTGGTTCGAATGATTAATTTCAGTTTTAAAAAATTGATTAAGAGTTTTTTTTTTTAATAGAATCATAAACTGGTTTTTCAATTTTTTTCATTTAGTTCTTCTGTCCCAGAATTTGGAACATTTCTTTAGTAAACTGCATTTGTATATGTTAAAATTTTACTGTATATTCAATAATCATCATGTGAGTAGTCACTCTCTGAGATAGTCTTGCATGTTAACAACTCCAACAAACAATCTGTTCCAATATATTTTGTACCTTTAATGATAAAAATTAATCATCATTAATGGGGACTTAACTATCACTAAAATACATTTTATTTCCTTCAGGTCTTATTTAAAAAATATTGTCACTAAAATTAAAAAAACTATGTTACTTTCTCACCAAAAAATGTTGTTCTATAGATAGTTTATGATACAATATCCTTTGCTAAATGTTTAATTCTTCATCAGAGTGTGCACCATTAAACAGTTCCCTTTCAAACAGTGTTTCTGAAGGTGTTTGAAGATAGTATATACAATAATTTTAGCAGGAAACTAATATAAGTTATTTGATTAAACACTTATTCTCATCTGTAACATTCTCTATTTTTACCAAGATTTTCTATACCATCTGTCATAGACGGTACTTGTATTTTTATTTATCGCATAGCATTACTTGTACAGTTTCGAAATTTGCATGGGCAATATCAACTGAAGATTGAACTGGTGAAATAGACATCAGCATTTCAAATCATATTAAATTATCGACAACATATGCATCTTCAAACTGATAATGGGAAATACTTTTTTAATTAACTGTGTAAAAATTAATGAATGATTACAATACAACACATTATTCAACATACAGCTAAAAGAAAGCTAGTGTTGCTAAGATATTTAATAGAACATTGAAGGAGAAAATGTGGAAGATGTTCACTATATAACGAAGCTATAAATGGGTAGATATATTACCAAAATTATTATGCAATTATAATAACACTGATCATATAACTATCGCAATGAAGCCCATTGATGTAAATACAAAGAATGGAACCTCTATTCTAGTAAATGTGTATGATAAAGAATAGGAATAATTACTAAACCAATGTTTGTTGTTGGAGACAAAAGTTAATATTTATAAAGCTAACAAATAATTTGAAAATGGTTATACACCAAACCGAAATATTTGAAACATCTGAAATATTACACACAAACCCAAAGACATACAAAATAATAGACTACAAAATGATCCCATTAAAGGTGTGTTTTATGAACCACAGCTTCTTAACACTAGATACAATTAAGATTATTTGGTTGAAATGGTTTGCGACACAAAGAAGATAAAGTGTATATGAAATGGTCGAGATTTGATAGTAGTCATAATTCACGGATAAATAATAATAATAATATAGTTGTATAATTTTTTCTCTATAAATGAGTGATAAGATATTTGAGAGCTACGAAGGTCAGATGATTCCACCAAATTGTCAAGCTAAAAACAATTTAATTGAATAGGCTACAACAAGAGGCATGAGTTTGACATACCAATTGGGGATGTGTTTTTACATTCGAATGAAGGTTATGTAAATGAACAATTTAGACTGGAACACATACATAAAAACGATACTCATGCCAAACATTCAACTATCGATATTTCTGATATATTTTTTATTCCAGTTTTCAAAAATATAAATTTCCAAGGATGGAGATACAATTGAAAGTATTGATAACCCTGAGATAGCTTCTACTACGAATCATACATTACTAGCATCAGTATAAGTATCATCAGATTTTCAATTAGCTGTGATAGAAAAACGTCATGGGGTGGAAAATTTTTATTTCATTTATAGTAAATAAACATTATGAAATTATCTATCCACTGAATTTTTTTAATTATAAGAGATTGTAATGTCATTTAGTGGAACGGTGGTTATAAAACCACATTCACACGCGATTTTAGTGATGATAATCCTGTTTACACACAACCTTAATTAAAAGTTGATGGATCTGCAGAAAGTGTTACAGCTGCTGGTAAAATTATTATTGAAAAAAAAATGGAAAAATTGTGGCTAAACGTTGAATACGAAGCTAATTATGGAGAGGGAATTAAAGGTAAACTTTACAAAAATCAGATTATTCCAGTTAGTTTTAATTATTGACAACCCATTGAAAAAAACTCTGCCAACTGGTGCAAATTAGTTTTAGTTTAATATAAATATCAATTTTTAATTCATTTCAATGCCATATGCCAGATTATGTAATTGTTGGCTTTCAACTAACAAAAAAAAATCCCGAACAAGATAAACATGCTCCGATGTTTCATCATTCTTATGTTAAAAATATGTTTTTTTTTTCAAAAGATAAATGAAATTTAGAAATAGATGATGTCATATCTGATAAAATGTAAGTTTCTTATAAAGATTTTAGAAATTAAAAATCTATATTGGATACTTCTTTTCGTAATAATTAAATGTACTTGAACACAACTAAATTTATTTCTGAAAGACCATTTTGTGTTAACGATTGTTCTTACCGAAAAACTTCTATTGTAAAGGATAGAACTATTCTGAAACACAGAGTAGATTTTAATAAACCAATCAGTGCTAAAACAGCATGTAATGCGATGTTAGTTAGCCAGAGAAATCTAATATGTGATGCAAATTGTGAGAGAATCACTGAAGAAAGTTAGTTTGTAATTTATTATTTCTGCTAAATTTCTGCTAATATATTATATGCATATTTAGGTTCACTTATTTAAACATATTCATTCATGTATTCCATATATTTAATTATTCCCTAATTTTGTATCGAGAATAAAATACAATTTCCAATATTTTTCTTCGAATACTATACTTAACTTCAATATTATCATACACTTTAACAATGTTGTTCTTCAATTATCTCTATTTAGATAATCTTACAAAATTTTATCAATTATCCTGTTGTTAACTTTGATTGTCATTTCTTGAGTTATTTTCAATGGTTCAAGATTTTGAGCAGGCAAGAAGAAGTTATTAAATAGTTTATCGTTTCTTTCATCACTAATTAATTTTAATATATTCAGTAGTATTTGTTCTTCTGTGTCAACAAAAATATTGAGATTATACTTAGTATAATCAAAATACATGTTTTTTCCTTTTGTGCGCGAAATGGTTTAAAAGCGGATTTAAAAAAACTCTTCAATAGTGCGACAATTCATGCGTTCCATATGATAGTATCCAAATAATCCATCGGGCTGCTCACGTGTATTATAAGTTGATACTATCGATTTTGTTTTATTTTGTATTGTGCCACCAATTTTATAAAAAAATAGTTTTTTTGTAGTAAATGTGTACTAACTACGTACATGATATCGTCCATTTCATGTTTATATGTTTTATTGTGTAGTTAAGTGAGTTGAATGATTTTTTTTTTTTTTGCTTCTTGGAATTTATTTTCTTTTTGTCCTATGGCAATTGCTAGTTATTCTTTCTCTTATTTTTTTTTAATTTAAGTGCTTTTTGTAAATTTATTCTCAAAATTTTCTCATTGATGGTATAACGTCACTTGTCATATTATTTTAATTCTATAGCTTCAACTTTTTTATGATGAAATTAGTTAATATAATCCCGATTTATTAATAAATATGGATTATGAATGAAAATTGTCAATGTTCTGTTGTATAGAAACTTTTAAATTTTCAAAATTTTTCTTGTATTCAATATCCTTATGTATGCTTCTAACGAAGACCTAAATTGTAACTTAACATCATCATCAACATTCTTTATGATTGCTTGTTTTGTATTTTCATATACAAATATTAAAACAAAGCAACATCTTTAGTCATAAACCAAGGTTCATTATTTCTATCAATAATTACAAAAACTTATTATTACTATGCAACAGTTTATTTTTTTTTAATTTAAGGACCTTTCCAGTTTTTTTATGTTGGTTGTATTGTGATATAGGTAAATGTCTTAAGAGCGAGTAACAATTTAAGTATAACATAGGTACTTACAATTACTGCCACCCTTCAATATACACACTTCAAATCTGTCTTCGTTATTTAAAGTACGAATCTCAACGTATGTAAGCTGATATGCTAGAAATATAAACGCATTTAAATCATTACTATATGCAATAAACATTTTTGTACATTATGCATTATTATATCTAATACATAAATACACATTACAAAACCTTAATTGAAAAATTATTCATTGCATTCACGTCATGTAACTTTAACTGAACCAGTAATAATATGTAACTGAATTCTAATTTAAACATAAATATTATAACATAATAAACTTGTGTGCCATGCAATATAGTGGATAGTGTTACGTGACATACAAGGTGTATGCGAAGTGTCATTTGTGAGCACATTGGAAATAATATTGTTATTTTGAAATTACTTCATTACACAAGTACACATGTAAATAACATGGGAAGTTTGGTTTGTACTTCATGAGAGTCAGTAGAGTCATCACTTACACGAAAATGTGTTTTGTTGAATCTGGTTCCTCAAAATGGAAGATGTTGCGATTTCATATTAATCCAAACAATTGGCAGTGCTTGAATGGGCATTCAGGAGGGCTTTGCGGTTCAGTCTCGCCTCTGTCATTGTAGATCTTAATTAGATTTTTAATATGCGTAGCATGGGTAAAGATCGTTCACTTTCGTATGTAGTAACTGGTATAACCATGACGATTCGTACAAGCTTGTTAAGTTTATCAAGATGGTCTTTCATAAGCTGCAAAACTTCGGATTTTAAGACGTCAACGACATCTTTGAAGTTTGCTGGCGGTTTTCATTTTTGTCCTTTCAGGACATCATGGAACATAATCACGATGCATTTCTATCCGTTTGCTGTTGAAGTCGTCTCCATAAGATGCTATAACTTCGTCTGATCGAAAAGAAGGTGTCAAAAGAAAATGTTCCACAGAGGTAACTTGCTTCAACATTAAATCTGGTTTTGAGATAAGATTACATTATCCAACCTTCATGAGGTGGAGTAGGACCATCGTATGTTGCTGGTCATTTCCTTTTTCTCTTTTCTCGTGGAGGCTCTATGTTCAGAACCTTCGAGTTGTGATTAACTTGTGACCAACATGTGTCAAACTGCTCTCGCAGCTGTTTTACTGTGTTCTCCAAAATACACAGAATGTGACACGCATCTTTCATATGCTAAATTTTTCTTTGTTAAGGATTTTTTTGCGGCAGACAGATGCTAGAAAATTAAACACAACAGTTCAACCAAGATTGTTCCTGGTATTTGAGAAATCTGGGAGCTCTGGCGGCAGCCTCGTTGGAATCCTGACTAGAAAATTCGTCTAGAAAGGCTATAACATTACTGTAGTTAGACAAAAGAGACTGAAGGGAACTGTAACGCATAACCAGTCTTGTAGGGCATACTGGCTTTAAATTCTTGCTGTGTTCTTCTTGAAACCCTTTAAACCACTCAGTGTATTTTGGAGAATGCTTAATGAACACGTTAATCTTACGCTAGAAGCTGGCACATTATTGATGCTATCATCAGTAATAAGATAAAGAGAGTTAACCTGACAGTGCGCAAATAAGGCTCGATTTTCTTCTCTGATTTTCTTCTGCAGACCAGAATGAACACCTGCTACATTACTGGCTCCATCAAAGCACTGACCTCTGAGATTTGACACTGATAACTGAAAACGAACTAGACCATCGTTTGCTATGTTGAATAAGGTTTGAGCTGATTTGTCAGGGGTTTCATAGGATGCTAAAAAAAAGTTCTTAAATGTCAAGATTCGTTCCTTCTGTTCGTACATAAAACAATACTAGTTCCTTATTTGTACAGTCAGTTGTTTCATCCACCATTAATAAAATATGTTGGTTCTCTTTAATCTCGGAAACTGGCTTATTCAGCACGGCATGTGACAAAATAGACAATATTTCGTTACCGATGTCGTGAGTAATCAATTTGTAACCATCTCTTTGTAACCCAGCATCTAGTTACAGGTTACCCTCAACTCTCAATTTCGATAGCTCAAGGATATTTGAAAACTCATCATTGTGACCCCGAATTGCCAATACTTGAGTGACTAGAAGCCGCACACTGCCTATAATTTCACCCAAAGCTGTTAGGGCTTCATCCATTTCTTTGGACTATTTTGTGGACGACTGTTTGAGTACGTTAGTACCAGCTTGAGAATGAAAATCTGCCTCCATGCATTCCCAGTGAAACCGAGACTTCTCATGCTCATTGAATTTCTGAATTGCTTTTTTCCAACTGCAGAAATAAAATTCCACGAAAGCTTCACTAAAATTTTTATTCACACATTTATTCTGAGATCAAATATGTTTACATATTTTACAAAACACCAAATCCCTATTGTCATCATATTCCAGCCAAGTAAATTTGCTTTCCCAGTCTCTAATAATAAAGTGGCAATTACCTGCTTTTCTTGTCCCACAAGTATTTTTTCGTTCATCACCACCTACACCAGTAAAAGAAACTTGTGATTATTCCTTCTCCTTTCTTGATGAGGGAGAAGTAGTCTGCTGATTGCTGTCAGATCTGTGTGTTGTACACTTTCATCGCTGGGTAGTTTTTTATGTACCTCCACATAATGCACCGCAATTAAAGCGCATAAGTCAATTACTTTACACTTTAAAAAACTTTACAGTTGCTGACAAGCACGTTGGCATGCATATATACACGCATAATCAAATCATTGAAATGCTCAGCATCGGCAAAAAAAAAACATAGGGCAGGCAACATTTAAATACAAAAGATGTCGATGTGCCACCCGATAGCAGTAATTCTGCACACAAATTGATACTGCTGTTTTAAACATGAAGGGTGGCAATATTTGAACGCAAAAGATACCGAAAGTAACACTTCTGCGAACAGACTGTAGGAGCCACTCGTGACATCACAGGCCGCCATCCTGGACGATGTCACCGGCACCATCTTGGATGACATAACCCCACCATCTTGTATGACGTCACTATCAAAATTTCAAAAAAAAAAAGTAAATAAATAAATAAAAATTTCCAAAATTCTAAAATTTAAAAAAGTTAAAAATCAATAATATTTATGCCCGCCATCTTGTTTCCGGCGTCGATCTTGTCCGTAATACCTATCGTCAATTGTTTTTCTTAAATGTACACAACCTTTTTGAAGGGGTTTTCTCCGAGTCTTCCGAATTTTTTTCTAATTCACATTCTTATCAATCCCCACTCATACTTCCTAATGAAACAAATTTTTCTAGTAAAATATTTCAAGTAACTAACCATATCACACCTGAATGCCCCCCACCCTCTCCCATGCTAATAACTTAAACAGGAACCCTATTCTAGCAATTTCAGCACAAGTTTCATTAAATTCAATCAAAAAAACTATAGGGTTTTTTCCAAGACTTCCAAAATTTTTCGATTGTACATTCCAATCACACCCCACTCATACCTCACAATGTAAAACATATCTTTAGTAAAATTTATTTATGCAAATAACTATATCACACCTGTGTAGGCTCCCCCTACCTTACTCATGCTAATTAATTAAACCTGACTCCTATGTAAGCTATCTCCGAACTTTTCCAATAAAGCCTATAAAATAAACTATAGGGGTTTTCTTCGAGCCTTCCGATTTTTTTTTTTTTTTTTTTTCGATTTCGCATTTGGAACACACTCCACTCACATCTCATAACGTAAAAACACTTTCTTACTAAAAATAACTTAAGTAAATATATATGCTATAACACACCTGGACGGACTCCCGACCTTTTCATAAGCTAATAACTTAAACCAGAATCTTATCATGGCTATCCCTGAACGATTTTCAATAAATACGCCGAGTCTTCCGAAAATTTTTATAATTCGCATTCATACCGACATCCACTCATACTTCATAATGTAAAACATATTTCTAGTAAAATAACTTAAATGAAACACTTTATTACACCTGAATTGGCTCCCACACCCCTTTCCCATGCTAGTGACTTAAACCCGACTCCTATCCTAGCTATTCCCAATCGATCTCCAATAAATTCAATAAACTAAAATATATGGGTTTTCTCAGAGTTTTTCGAAAAAATTCCATTGTACATTCCAATCACAACCCACTCATACTTCATAATGTAAAAAAGCATATTTTTAGAGAAAATAAGTTAGGTAAATAACTATATCACATATGCATGGGCTCCCCTACCCTCCCCCAAGCTAATAACTTAAGGCCTGCCAGAAGAGGCAGTCTCGCCATGTCGGGTGGTAGGAATATCAATGGTAAACGCAATTAGATACTACACAATAAAATTTCGTGACATTGACGTGAAACAAAAGTTGAGATGGAGATTTTGAAGAACACGTTACTGAGGTATGAGAGTTTCATACATTATTTAATTACAAATGTGTTTTTTTCTGCAATTATAAATTTCAAATCGCCGTATATTCAGGGTTTTCATTAAAATGCCTTAAAAGTAATTTACCAATAAATGTGTAATGGATACGCAAAAAAATTAATTTAGCTCTTTTTCTGGTAGTATTGCTCGGTATTATTTCATTTAGAGAACGTGAGTTTTCTGAGAGTACTCCCGATGCATCGACATTTACATTTGGTCGCCACTTTATTCTCGCTTCAAACCGCATTGAAAGCGTGATCTTTCGATTAGTAAAATATTTGTTACAAACTTCTTCACTGTGACTGTTGCTTTTATCTTGACGTTTAGTTTTTGGAATACAATAACTGTGTTAGTTAGATAGAGCAACAAAAAATATTACACTAGAATAGCTGTGGTGGATTAGTTTCCGTGTGCAGAAGACAGATTTCTCTGATTTGAATTCGCTAGTGACCGACATATTAATATCCTGTGATGTCACCGTTTTAATGAGTCAGAGGCCTATAAACGAATGTTATATTATGTAAGGTAAGGGGAGTAAATAAGGCCCACTTATGAAATAATGGCTGATAACTATTTAGATATTGATGATATACAAAAATGCCTAATATAGAAAATTATTGTTTGTCTCCTGCATAAATATTGTACAAACTTGCCGATATAATAATATTCTGGTAACTTTATAAATAAAAACCCAAACATATGTAACTAGGCCAGATTACCTGCAGCAGCATATAATATGGCCAATGCTAATCAATCCCTAAAACAGCCAGAAAACTTTTTAATTCTTCACATTTAAGAGACAAACTACAACAGAATGATAAATAATCACTATTAAATTAAACTTGTTTTATTACAATTCTTAATTAGACTTTAATTAATCGTATGACTGTTGGTAGACACTGCAGATTCAGAGTAACACACAGATTTGTTTAAAGTTTGAACAAACTAAATATCACAAATATATTCTTAACGTATAACACTGCTTTTAAGTTCTTAGTTTAAAAAAAAAACAACCACACAAAACACCAATTAAAATTTCTACTGCATGAGGAAAATAAACGTATTGAATCGATTCAATTGTGTGGAATCAGTCCAAGTCTTTAAATCCATTACATACTTCGTCAGAAAAAGTAAAATAAAAAACTAAACAAATAAAATTCCGATTGTTTCAGATTTTTCACACTTACATGCCTCTATAGACTATAACTAATTTTAACTGCCTAGTCATTAATTTACAGTGCCAATAACTATTGTATTCATCAGCCGAAAAAAATCAACAGAAATTAAAAATAAAAGAACTACAAACAGTAAAGTTAAAGCTTAAAGAAAATTGGTGACAGACCACATTAGTTACTCATTACGTTTAGGACATCGCCATCAGCTCTAAGTCCACTACATTTCTCTTGGATCCAGGTATTGCTTGAAAGACATGTCCTCATGTCTGCCACAAAATCATGGCAAATACCGTCAGGCCATGGCTCTTCAATAGCTTTCGAGGTGGTTGGTTGAATGATGGTTGCAGTGGATTGGACAGATCCTTTTCCAATGAGATTTCTGGTCAGTGTTTGAGCTCTGTAGCTAATAGCCTTCTTGCGGAGGATTGTGTGACGCTTACTTTTGATGTTTGGTGTACTTGAAATGGTGATGACTTCAGAATAGTTAGAAATCTTATAAAGAGTGACATGTCATCGTCCGACTCTTCTCGGCGTGTTAAAAGACTGCCGTGCGTAATATACACAGCCACAGTTTCTTAAAATCCGATTAAATCTTAACAAATAATGGCCATATTAGAACAGGTTGTTAAAATAATTTTCTGCTGACTAAAAGTAGTAACTGACTTATTTTCTTTAGACCGTTCTTTTATATGAAAATATATACAACACGTACAAAATGGCGGTCAACAGCCCCCGAGTGATCCTTGGCATTTAAATTAAAATACATAAAACGTAATGTAGGCCTACTTAAAATTCCATGGCACAAGGCCCACTCAAAACACGAGTGGTCCTTATTTCCTGTTAGCATGAAATTTTAATTTTATTTGCTATGGATAAGAGAAAAAATACTAAATGGACTTTCAATGCATGGTTGTGTTGTTAATTAAGTATGTTTTGACATCCTAATTCGCGTAGTAAACGTATTTCAAGTGCAAAACTTAAATGGCACTGGTTCTTTAGAGGAAAAATGTTGTAAAATCAAGGTAACACTCACCTCCGTATTCTTCCACACACGCTGTACAGAAAACAATTGCGACAACGAGTTTGAAACTACTGTCGTTACATAACATCACTAGTAGCTTTGTGGCTATGCTGCTAGCGAAGAGGTTCGCTGGCGGGTAACATTTTAAAGAGCAACTGGGCCTAATTAACCTTGTGGGCTTTATTACCGCCTACCACCTTATATATGCACATTATATTAAACAATAGTGTGATTGTTTAATTTATGAACTTAACGAAAAGTTTCTCACGTTTTGCCTAGCTACCAATAGGAACAATAAACGGTAAAAACGAAGGCAACTTTTAATTCAATTACCGACGATGGAAGGTGGTGTAGACAGTGCGACTAAATGTGACATTGAGGGTGGGGATAGCCGAAGAATAGCCATATACCAAAGACACAAAGACATCGTCTGTCATCTTCCCAACATGAGAACTATACTAGGTTCAATCCAAATAGGAGGCTTTTGGTCTGACCACCAAGATACCGCGACACTAGTTAAAAAATTAAACACGAATATCACGAGATACGACGATATTAAGAAAATAATGTTATCTAACAACATCCTGTCCTAGTCTTCGTACATAATTACAATTCCGGGCGTAGGTTTGCGCATGTTTGCTGTGCGCAAACAAAACTAGGCACTACACAATCCATATTTTCGCAATAAAATATACAAGAAGATAAAAGATTAAACATGTCAAACTTCAAGAGAAATCCGGGAAGTTTTAAATGATCCACAATTGTTTATTGTGTACACTTTAAATTTACTATAAATGCCATGATAGCCTTAGAAAATAGTCTACTTCTTACAAAAATACGTCACTCTTTTATTTAGCGCCTCGTCTAACCTATTGCAAAGATGCTGTTACCATTAAAAGATTCTTGCAATGGGGGCAAGTTACAAACTAGAGAAAACTAGAGAAGTATTTTGGACATACGTCATTGCAGCAAATGGTGTGTCAAAGAAAAGCAGACGATACAAACAAATAGACAAGTAAACAAACAGAAGGATTTTGCTTGCCACTGGCAAACATATGTAAACATACACAATTCTCCAAAAGGAATTCAGTGAATGAGTTACAAGAAAATAAATTAACACAAACGAGCACCTAAGAACAAAAAAAAAAAAGAAAACTTATTGAATAACTCAGATTATTGCACAAAAGGAAATCATTTGCGTTTGTTTGTTTTGCTTGTATGTTTGTGTGTATCCTCTACTTTTCTGTGACACACCATTTGCTGCAATGGCACATGTACAAACTAATTTTTTGTTTGTATTGGGAACGCTATGATGTCTCTGTCAATTTTATGCTATCGAAGTTAGTTTGATAGGCATTACATTGTGCATTGCGCACATGCATACAGGGCAGTGCTCTTGTGCTGCAGCACGTTAAAATGAATTTCTTTGGACTTACAATTTTCACACTTACGCAACAAACAGTTTTATTGTGTATATTACAACATACTTGTTACAGAATATCACTCGGCTTTGCTGAGTAAAAAATGCCAAATTTATGTACAGCTTTGTACCTACAGCTTTGTATTGGTGCCGTATGCAATGACATGTATCTCTTTCATCAACCTTCATTTTCTTCACCCATTTTGGACTGTATCTAGTAAATGTTGAATAACTTATATTCTTTCTTTCGGATGAACCTTCTTGCTTAAATTTTTCATACAGGTTGTTCATGTCATCTTCTAAACATCGTAATTGCTGTCTGCCAGATTCATTTTTAAAAACGTCTTTTTTCCCAGGAAGATCATCTTCAAAGAATGTGGTTATGTCCCTTTTAATTTTGGCTGTACTCTGTTTCTTCTCCCGACCTTTCGTACAACTTATTTTAGTTCTACCAACTTTCAATTACTTCAAAGAGGAAATATGTCTCTATTTTTTCAATATTTTTCCCCGCAGTACATGATGTACAGACTTCTTTTTTCCTTCTGAACCAGGGCCTTTCATTTCTTGGACAGATTTCGAAATTGGTTCTCACTGGATTTCGCCCCGTAAAAGTCTTCGTTTTATAACGCATGGCTCACTATGCATTATGTTTTAAACTCTCTTACGCGGGGTAAGTTCTTGTAATCCTTTCTAGCACTTCATCTTCTCTTTTCTCTTTATTATGTTGTACCATTTCTTTAACTTTTCTACTTTCCGCTGTAATTTTTAATAGCATCATCTTTATTCTTCAATTCACAATCTTTCTTTGATCTGATTTTCTTATTTTATTTTTCCACAATTGCTCTAATGTTTCGGTCTGGATAGTTAAAATATTGTTCTTCACCGATTTCCAACTCATCTACAATTCACTCAGGTTGTGTATTAGTTTGTGGAAATTTTCTTCTCTGTCTTGAAGAAGCTGTGTTGTTTCGCCATTGTTTTCGTTTCAATATCCTTTCTCTCTCTGTCATTTCTGCTATAAGCCTAACTTATTTCTTAAGTCTTCTTTTTTATATTTCTGTTGTGACTTTTCCTTCATTTTGTGTAATTGGTTTGGATCATCTTTAGCTTTTGTCCTGTTTAAGGCACATCTTCTTCTTTCTGCCTCTCGCTTTTTCTTGAGACGTTCTTCACGACTCTGGGATTTTCTCGCCATCTGCAATGATAACTTCTGCTTAGCAAAATGGTTCGGATGTATATGTACTCTGACTCCTCAAAATTGACGACGTGTCTTATAGTGTAATATCAACATTTAGTAAGTGTAGAATATTATACAAATTGTACAAATAAGTTATTAATATATTAAACAAATTTTAAATGAAATGCACAAATATGTCATTCTCCTGGCTGCTAAAAGCCAGGAGACTGACAGCCAATGACATTCTAGCATAAAATGTAATTCCGCCTAAGACAATAAAACAAATAAACAACTATAATAAGCATCGGCCACCAAATATGTTGCCTTAAACTATGGCAAAGTAATATCGCTACAAGCATACATACAGAAGAATTACAGGTTTGTTGACACCCAATACCAACTGAAACCTAAACTAATCTTTTACTCAAAAAGGCGGTAAACATGGAATAAACTGGTCATGTCTACCAACACATAAAATATAAGTTTCTTTATACGGAGGGTAGCTATTTTTTATCCATAGAGTTACATATCATTACACCTAAAACAATCTCAGACCAGGAAAATGACAGAAAACAATGGGGACAAAGCTCAACATGCCCAACAAATTTATTTTAATAATTATTAACATTTAATACGACATAGTTAGAAGATGTATTAAATGTTGTAAGTATTTCACAAAATTAAGGTTACGTAAAACTAGTATTTATTTGCTATACTCATACAACATTATGATGCTTGTGGTAGGGACAGCCAGGAGAATCACATTTCATACTATCTTTTATATAAAGAACACATTAATTAAGTTTTAAAGAAAATAATATTGAATGCAGAACTACGATGATCGCTTCATTCACGAAGGAAAATATAAGAAGTAATAAATCTTTTAAATATCTTTGGGACTTCATTTTTACAAGTTATTAGCAAATAACCCACAAACGGTGTTTTGTGCACTAATTTGCCAAAAAAATGCAACGCCTTAACGTGAATTGTTTGAGACGAATAGAAATCTTATCTGGATCCCCAACTATAATCCTCATTTTGTATATTCATAATAATTTTTTGTTTTTCTCTTCTGTCCAAGGATACCCAATCAATGAAAGCGAGTTTACTTGAGGCAAAATGCAAGCGATGTGGGAATTGGTTTTGTGTTGTTATAGATCCCGAATGAAAAACAAAAGCCCATTAGAATATTTTATCGAAATGTTACATAAGTTGGATAGAAGTTACTGTGTAACTCGACGGGAGCCCTGGTAATGGTTAAGGTCATTTCACAACTTTATTATTACTTATATATAAAGGCATCCAATTATACGAACAGATAATGTTTCATAATGGTGATTCATGAATTTCGAAAACCCTGAAGGACAAATACACCCCCTCTAAGAGTATGATTTAGAAATACAACACAGATCAAGACACTTACACAACAATGCTGATGCACTGTCCGGAAGCCATATGAGCCAAAGTGTTCCCATTGTGAGCGCAGGAGGAAAATACTGGGAAGACACCAACAACTCGAAGAGCTAGAATTTAAATGTTCACAACTGGCGATGAACCTTCTCTATGAAGTGATGTAAAGATTGGTGAACAACAGAGGATTGGCCCTTCTCTTAGTAATATACTAGAATGGAAAGAAAGGGACCAATTACCAACGTGTGCTGAGCTATCTTTTAGAAGAGCAACAACCAAAGCATACTGGACGCGATGAAATTCTCTAGCTCTGAGAAATGGTGTGCTGTAGCTAGAACCGGGAAATTGCAGATGGAAAACAAAGATCTTTACAACATTGTAATCTTAGAAATTTGAGTTCCAGAGGTGCTGAAGAAGTTTCATTGATCAGCAGCTGGAGGGTGTTTAGGAATCAGGAGACTCTCAACATAGTTAGATAGGGTTCAATTGGCTACATTGCAGAGATAATGTTCACAATAGGATCAGAATGTATTATTCCTCTGCTGCGAGGAAGGAACCAAGAACTCGGGGATGAGTTCAGAAATGCAGAGTTGGAGATCCATTTGAGTGGTCTGTAGTAGATATTTTTATCCCTTACCAATGACAGAAAGGAACAATCCGTATGTATTAGTGGTGCAAGATTGCTTCACAACGTCACCACAAGTCATGCTGATATCTAATCAAGAGGCTAGAAGTGTGGCTGATGCATAAGTGGACCATGTATTCTTAACGTTTGAAGTGCCACTTTAACTTCACTCTAACCAGGGCTGCAACTTTCAAGCTTATTTATTACCCAGCATATTATTTAACTATGTATATGAGGGGTGCTCATGTTACTGCCATTAAATTGTTCAGTTAGAATTCTCCCACTTTACAAAAGTTATGCCAATGTGATTTTTAATTGCTTAAGGAACAGCTAAAAATCTATTTGATAACTGAAGCATTTTATTCCATAGATGAGTTCTTGAACTCTCCTGCCATTGCTTTTTAAACTAACAACATGTAAACTTATTTAGTTCAATATAAATGTGCTTTGAATTGCTGCACCGAACTACGTATATCCTGTATGACTATTTGTGCTTACTCATGTTCATGTTTTCATCAAGTCTAACTTCTAATGTAATTTGTTTATTCACCTTAAACAGCGTCTAATTTCTATACTGACTCTATTTTACTAGAGATAGTGAAATTTCGCGAGTTCAATGACCTGCTTGTTAGAATCAAATATCCTATGCATACTCAAGCCCTGTCTATTCGTTCACTGTCTGTTGTTCCTTTTAGTAGCAGCTAGTGAACAAATGGTCGGACTTGAGTATGCATAGGATATTTGATTCTAGCATGCAGGTCATTGAATTCGCGAAATTTCGCCATCTTTAATGCAAGCAATGCTCAAAAAATTTTAATGTATGCTGTATATAATGGTGTTCGTAAATTGGACTCATATTCACCTCAGCTTGTTCTAAGTTGAATGTTAAGTTTATTTGTACGTGTGCTAGTGTTTGTGGATGTGTAATGTGTATATTTATATGTTACGTTTGCAATTTTCGACTTGTTCCGCATCCCTGAGTTTTGTACTCGTATTGCGATCAATAGTATAGAATTTAAACCTACTCATTTATAATTTCGAGGCAACCTATTTGTTTCACTACTGTTCAGTACATTGTTTAGAATTCTGAAGGTAATGACATCACAATAACGCATGAATATTGGCTGTTCTATATTAGTGATTGTACATAGGCCTATAGATATTTTTGCCACATATTTAGGTGGTTCCGGCAGCTGCTCTGAATCAAGCTTCAAATATGGGGTTGGTAGTTCATAGCCTCGTTCATAAAACTACGTTCTTTTGAGATGATTCCATGGATTTGATGTACACTCCTTCGTTTAACGAAGTCAATCTTTCACAGTTAAGGACGTCACTCTCTAAACTTGATGTACCACAATCTGGATCTTTGTCTGAATCGTCTACGCCCGATATTGATTTGCATATGTAATATAATTACATTAAAAATACGTAGTAACCATATAAAAGGCATAAAAACGATGTAACAATATTAACTCTTCAAAAATAACCACGTCTGTAAATAAACTGAACAAGATGCATATTTAGGCTACATTTAGTACGAACTGTTAAAAACCTGGGAGGGAATAATCGGAAATTTAAGGAAATATATGAACCTAATCTTTAAATTGAATTAGAATCCTCCCGACAAACACTAAGTAATCCAAATGATAACCACTCATCACTACGGAGTTTCCTAACTTCGCAACCATTAAAGACTTTAGCTGTGTCCGCTTAACTGTTTATTGACAAACACAGACAAGTTGTATTGTGACAGCTACAAAATTCAGTGCTCACACACAGTACACTGATGTGTGTACTAAAAATTGATGTATAAAAATTATTTTTTCCATCCAAAATTTAAGAAAAAAACACTTGCAGGAATAATAACAGAGTACATCACAATATTTAATTTTGTATTAGAGATATTGAGTTAGTTTTTGTACTTTTGTAAGCAAGATAATTACTATTTTCGCGAAGCGACTTTGTGGTCTTTGATTTGTGTTAAGATACTGCCTTTTTTCAGAGTCATGCTTAAATAACTCTTCACATTTTATTTTCTTGAATTCTAGTTTTCTGAGCAAAAGCGCCGTGTATCAGTAATGGACGACTTGAAGTAAACGCCCCCTGACGTCACCGCAGGGAACGTGTACTGTGGGAAACAAAGCTTGTTTACAAACATGCTGATTTGTTAGTTGGTAATTGCAGAAAGCAAAAATGTTTTGCATTCATAGATTTGCACGCAAGGGTGAAAATATTTGTTTCAATTTCATGGTTAAGATACGCAAATACATAAGATTAATGTTTACCTGAAAAAACGGTAACTTCCAAACAAATAATCAATATTCTTGACGTACATCTCATCCGGGACATGTGTAGCCAAACAGCTAAATGAAGTTTATGTTCGACTGCGGTAGCCATGGAGATAGGAATTGTGTTTCACGCCTGACTGAAGCCCCGCCACTTTTCAAGTCGTCCATTGTATTTTAAAGTTTTTGTCTGCTCCCCTGCCCTCTTTTCAACAAAATGTTATGCCTGAGATAGTCGATTTTTAGACTGTATGGGGTGAGGTATGATCTTATTCGTCATTGTACATGTCACATGTGCTGTTATTTAATTTTTAGCCTTCCAGTTAAGTTCTAGCTTTTCTTGTCACCATGTTAGCGCGCACATCGAACACTTGGTCCGCCTGCACTTCAGTTACGTCACCAAGCGATCAGCGAGTGGACAGATGATGAGTTATGTTTACAATCCTCAAGAGCCACATGCAGGCTAGTTATGCGAAGAGCTCTTACTAGGTCACTGGTCATCAGCAGGGATGACGTAATTTTACCAGACAGCCGGGTCGATAAAAGCAAGCGTAGCTCATATCCGCTCCAATTCCCTAGTTTGCTTCTCGATATGGGCTCGAAAAAAAAAAAGTTGTTTTACTTAGCAGGCTTCTTGTCATCCAGGTTGGTGTTTCAATACTGCACAGATGTTCCGGAGTAACAACATCAACACTGATATTTTATAGAACTGTGCAATGGGAGTGCATGACTGGATTTATTTGCTTGGACATACTCCATTGCGAAATAAATGACTGTCAAAAGAAAACTAAAAATTAAAATAAGACAAGAAAACATAAATAAGCAGAGTATGCTTTAGTCATCAGGATACATACACAACATGAAATTTCTAAACTGGAATCTGGTCAGATAAAACAAGGAACAAACAGAAAATAAAAGAAATAACAAAAAATATAAAAAAAATAAACCTATGTTGACATGCGACACAACGATGAGACTAAACAAAACACAAAGATGTCGGACACAAACAGAAAAAACAACAAACAACACAAAACTATGAGACGAAATAAAACACAGTAGTTTTCCAAAACAGTCAGTATTAACTACGTTTCGGGAACTGTCGTTAATACTGACTGTTTTGGAAAACTACTGTGTTTTATTTCGTCTCATCGTTTTGTGTTGTTTGATGTTTTTTCTGTTTGTGTCCGATATATTTGTGTTTTCTTTAGTTTCATCGTTGTGTCGTTTGCTGTATTTCTGTTTGCGTTTTTGTTTCGTCTCATCGTTGTGTCGCAAGTCAACTTTGGTTTCTTTTTTATATTTTTGTTATGTCTTTTATTTTCTGTTTGTTCCTTGTTTTATCTGACCAGATTCCAGTTTTGGAATTTCATGTTGTGTATGTATCCTGATGACTAAAGCATACTCTGCTTATTTATGTTTTCTTGTCTTATTTTTATTTTTAGTTTTCTTTTGACAGTCATTTATTTCGCAATGGAGTATGTCCAAGCAAATAAATCCAGTCAACATCAACACTCCCGCCGGTTTGCGTGTGGTTTCCGCTGAACGTTAACTGTTTTTTGACCACGTGAGCAATCGTTTGAACGTACAGGATGTGTTTACGAGTTTGAAAATTATAAAAGGAGTCGTCGTGACACGTTCTGCGGAAATTTTGTCTATTAGTCATTGACATCTTGGTTCTGTCATCTTATTGACAATCTACAACAAGGCCGAGGATTGGAGGAGCCCTGAGGGACTACAGAATGTAAAAGGTAAGTAGCCTGGTAACTTAATGTGTTAGCTACGAGTTGGTCCAAGCTGAGAGCCACACTTATTTTATTGTAATGTTAGTATGTCTCCAAGTTTCGTAGCAAGTTGTAATGTGGAACCACCCCACCCCCCTTTAACCCTCCGGCAAACAGTTTTTTATAAAAAGTACTAACTCTTTTGTTGTTAACGTTTGAATCTAGAGGTTAAGTCGAACTGTAATAATTACCTAGGTAATTAAATCTGCCTTTTAAATTGTGCAGTTGACAATAAAGTCTCTAATCATGCATGAACTTTGGAGATAAAGTGTCCCTCGTTTACTTTTCTTTCAAGTAAAAGGTTATTGCTGATATAACTATTGTTGTATAGTTACCTACTCTGTGTACAAGCTGCTAATTAATTATATGTAAAAAATTTTAAGTTAATACAGAGATGTTTTTAAATCAACTTTCTTGGTCTTTGCCTTTAAGTAATTGATTTCTCCTGATATGTATAATTTCTGCTAGTAAAAGTGATAAAACTACGGTTTAAAATTTGGTTAGTAAGTATATATTTGTAGATTTTAAGAAATAATCGCAGCCCCTAAAAAGATCCCATTTCCTAATTCTAACCTTGTCTGCCTCTCGTTACCCCTGTGTTTTGATTATGCTCTACCAGTCTTTCCTACCTAAGTTTAGTTTATTACGAGGCATTCAATCGGGCTTGTAACACATTGATGGTAGAAGGCCCCATAGTACACGTTATTTGATCTGCCACCAATAGGACACGTGTGATTTTGTTTGCCCCCTTACTATTGATTTGGTAATTCAACCAAATAACCCCTAGGAATAAAATCCTTAATCTAATTTCTTTGTTCCCCCGTCACCTTACTTCATTACAGTTCATGTTTGATGCTGGCTAGTTAAATAATCTGTCCATTGGACAAACCCAATTAAACCATTAAAATTTGATTTTTTTAGCTTCGTGTATAAAATATGTTCACGTTATTCCTCGTCAATTTTAATGTTAATTATTAGCTAAGAAATTAGTTCAGTTCTATGCCCAATATTTGGATTATTTGGTGTGTGTAATGGGTTTTATTCCGGAAATACATAAAGAATAAGAAAAAATTGAATATTGAATTGAAATGGTCAACATTTTGATTGAAATGCAACTAGTTGTCTTGCCGGTATTTATCACTGTAATTTGTACTTTTGTTGGGCCCAACACAAGTATTATGATGCAATAGCAACTAGTTTTGAGTTAGCTTAGAATTTTGCTCTATGTGGACGTGTGTGTTTGTTTACTTTTGTGTACCGTAAGGGGTACAATAGTTAGTAAAACGAGTATGTTACATAGTGTGTAGAAACAGTAGTGTAATCTTAAGTTAGTTTTCATTGTGGCTCTCAGCATACCTTAAGCAAGGACGCATAGATATTATTTTTTTTCTGTTAGTTTGTAGTTATAAAGAATTGAGGAAATTAAAAATTGTAATCTTCCAAGTAGTAAATTTATTTTTTTGTGACATAGTTTCGGCACGCTTGTAAGGTAACTAGATAGTTTACTGGTATGAATTGTCATTCGATTTTTAGTCAGTGACATAAATAATTTTCTTAAATAAAAGGGAATTGTGACGGACGGTGCCGTTGGTAGGCGGATTTTCTCGGGGACCTCCCGTTTCCTCGCCCTTTCATTCCGGCATTGCTTCAGACTCACATCATGATACCCTTCACCAGCACTGGAAACCTCGATGTTAAGTGCTGACCAAAACCTCTCACTCACTCTTAAATAAACGTTTTAAAAAATATTTTGGTTACCTTAAGATACGTAGAGTTAGTTGAAAATTACATTAAATGAAGTAATCGGTTTTGTTTTGAGTAAGATTTCAGTAATTTTTCGTGAAAATAAAGGAAAATCTGCCTTGTTAACAATTTATATATAGAATATTAGATGTAGCCACATGCAAGTTATTGTTTTTTGATATAAACTATAAGATTATAAGAAACTGGTATTTTAATGTACAATATGTAACAGAAAGAATTTGTTTGAAATTATGTTTTTTTTTTGTTAATAATCTGCGTGGTTATCGCACGCGTAGTCAGTAGTCTCTGCGCATTAGAACAGGTGGCTGCACTTATTACGTTTGCTTGGTCAGTGTTAGATGGATGGCATTTAGGTCTTCAACTGTGCATTTTAAAGTGTTTAATTTTGACGAGTGTCTGGACCAATTTATTTTGCGTGTTTTGTTACATAAGCGAGATATTGGTGCAGCTTATAAAGCATTTAGCAAGTTTTAGTAAAAAAAATGATTCAAAACGTGGTTAGGTTGAATTGGTAATAAATCGTACACCATTAATATTTAGCAATAAGCAATGGGATTTTTGTTTTTATAAGCGCCAACAGTTGGCTGTTGTGTAAAGTATAAATGTTTTGTTTTCTTGTGAAACATGATTGAAACATTTAAGGCCGTTCATGTTTTTGATTTATTTGTAAATAATAGAGACACATATTACATTTTTGAAATGTTCACAGTTTTTTTTTCCCGCGCAACGTTGGTGATGTGACGAACTGATTCTTGGACAACGCCGGCAAACATAAGATTCTACGCATCGAGTGACGAGTTCCAATTTTCGTAGTGATGAAGCGATGGATTCGCTCTAAGCAGGAAAATAAAGTGAACGTAAGTGTTTTGTAAAATAAACTTTCGTCACAAAACTAGGCCTACAAAGTTTTTTGAAATTCGATTTGTTTGAACAGTAAAAGCTACAGAGTGTAATGTTGAGGTTAGTTGGAGTGTGCCACGAGTTTCTGTTGTTCGCCAAATCAGCTAAGGAAATAAAAATACTAAGTCAATATTTTCTTTTGCTAAGTAAATATATGGGATGAGTAATAAGATCATATTTTGTCAGGGAGAATAGTAGTGTTTTGTCGTGTCATTGAAATACATTTTGAGGCGTAATATTAAGTTAGGGCTCTAATCCCGCCGTCAAGAGAATTGTTGTTAGAGACAATGTGGGTAGGAAGACGAAATGTCGCCAGTAAGCATGCGTACATAGAGATACGTAGAAGTGGAGAACATTTTTGTGGGCTGACCCACAGTTTTTCTCACTCAGGTTAGTGGGAATATGTACCTAGAAGGGTGTATGGCAGTATTTGTTAGCAGACATTACAAGGCAGTTAGATAGTGTGTCCCTCACTTAAATTTGTAGGACGGTATCTACCCAAAAGGGTGTGTGAGATTTGTGTGGTGCCTTAAGGCGAAGGCAGTTACTGTAAGTGTTACACATTATATGATTTATCTCCCTTGACCGAGTTATACAAAGTTTTAAAGATGCTAAGCTGGGAATTATTTGCAAGTTACAACCGAAAGAATATGAAAAGTAAAACAGTTTTACTTCATAATGTTGTAAAACAAATATTTTACTAGGTTTTACATATTATTTATAGTGGTTGGGTGGCTGTAGCCAGAAGTGGGCATTTTATAATGAAACTATTTAAGTGGTTAAGTTAAGGGTGAGGGTTACTGTTAAATGATATATGTAATATACTTATAATTATGTGGCTTTACTCTACATAAGTTAGTTACAAAATACTACACGGTTGTACTACATAATTTAGGTTGGAGGGGAGCGGCTGTTTAAATAATTATTTGTTCTACTCTATGATGGGTGACCCTTTGGACACCTTAGACCTCACCGTTAGCATGATGCCGGAGGCTGATGATGATTATGTCGGCTATCGACGGACGGCGGCACGTCGTGGGTCTCGATCCAGGACCATCCTGGCGAGGTGGTGACGGCTGGGAGGCTTGAAGGAGACAGGCCTCGATTCCCCCGATACATTACATTATCTTGACACACTTCAGTGCCGGTGGGGAGAATCGCTGAGGCCCTCGTCTTGTGCAACCCCTGACCTGATTGCACTGCCGTCGTCGCTAGCCCGTCCTCCAGGCGAGGCTCTTGCTAATCACAACAATGCCTCCAAAGTTACCAAAATGATACGTCCCCGTATCATAAGGGTTGGTAGGATCTTGAGCTAGCAACCATCCTGTATATGGTTCAGTATGTGCTCTGGCAGTATTGTGGCAGTAGGATATGGACTACGGTTGTTTCTTCAGACGGAAAGGAACAATTATTGTGAAGGAAGAACTATAGCATGGAAGTAAGCCTACTCGTTGGAAATAAAGATTACATTATGTTGATGATAAATGTTCAACATTTTAAAACATTTTTATAGCCTAGTGTTGTGCGTGTATGTTTTTTCTATCTGCCTTAAGTAGGAGTTTGCCGGTTTTTTAGGGACCAGTTTCAGTTATCTAATGTTAGTAGTAAATAGAGGCCCAGTGATAGCTTGTTTTTTTCATTTCCTTCCCAGGAGACCAACTCATTTAATAAATTTGGTGAAACATATTAAATTCTAAAAAGATAAAAATGTGGTTGATAATAAAAAACGTTTACCAATTTATAATAATAGTAATGACTTGAGTAGCGTTTATTTTGAACTTTGAGAGCATACATAACTGTATTTGAATTTGTGGGACAGTTTTTCATGTTTTCTGTGTTATTAATAGATTATAGTTTGTTATAGGAGGTTGGGAGCTTGAATACTTCCTTTCACTTCCCTTCATGTGAAGAAGGAGACTTTTTGGTGTTGACATGTGTGAGAGACTCTCCAAAGTTTGCCAGTAAATTTGTGGTAAATAAGAAAAATACTGTTTGGTTTTGTCTTGAACAGTTCGGTGCTTCATGAACAGTGCTTCGGGCGAATCAAGAGGGATGTCTGTA
Organism: Medauroidea extradentata; assembly: GCA_003012365.1. Classification (NCBI taxonomy): domain Eukaryota; kingdom Metazoa; phylum Arthropoda; class Insecta; order Phasmatodea; family Phasmatidae; genus Medauroidea; species Medauroidea extradentata. The sequence continues at coordinate 128,389 of PNEQ01093086.1, read as the reverse complement.
GATATGTTGTGTCAATAGCAGTATGTACTTCCATTGTGTGGTGTGAACTCGTGGAAGAGATTACCACCCTGACTGTAGCTGACCCTGGGATTTGGATTGTTCCTCGACAGTAGGGTGAAGAAGATCATGCGGCTGGATTCCTGGCTGGTAACCTAGTACCTGATTCAACACCGCTACTGGTACCGATATCTGCAGCCAGTCGAGTCCGCCCTTCGAGGATGGCAACCTATCTCTGGGGATGCTAGAAGATGGCGAAGCTGGATTTCTGACCTCCACAGAGGGGTTTTCCTGACTCTTCCCCTGATCTGTCGTCTGGTCGGTCGAGTCTGCTCTTATGGCATTGTGCATTAAGATTTGGGTTTGGCGAAAGACATACTGTCGACTACAACGTGTGTTTGATTGTGAAGATGAAACAGCGATGGACTATCGTCAACGAGATGTGAGATGCAACGAAGCCTTCATGTGGGCAGCACATTCTTTTCCATACTTATTATCTAATACTTAAGTTTATCATTCATTAATCCTTTTCGCTCCAAGACTTAAGTTAAGAGCTTTAACAAATGTTTGGTGGATTTCTTTTTTTTTTATTTTGTGTTAATGAGAATTTTTTTAAGAGTTTTGTTTATTGGTTTGTACAGTGCTTTTTCTATCAACAATCAGCCTGTGAATTAATCAAAGAAAGTATTGAAGATTATGCTGTGTGTAAAGTCGTTTATGTGTTGTAGATGCCTGTATGCAATGCTGTAGGTACTTTGGTGTTCGAAATTCGGAATCGTACTGTGACTCGATTACTTGCTGGCTGGAGTGGCGCTGGCTGTTTTGGAGGTTCAGTGAGGTGCAGTTTGTAAGATGTCAAAATTTTTGGTCCAAATTCGGTTTCCACAACTTCAGCACATTGCAAGGCAACAACTTCGGACCACTTCAGATTTCACAAGAAAAGATCGTTCAATTACTGTGGTTTCCATTTCTTTCGGCACTCACTTCCACGCATATCAGAAGATTGAGAAAATATGTCAGTCATTATAATGAAGATAAGAAAGCAAAGAACTTGAGAATTTATAAAAGAAGAAGTATAGAAAAATAAAAACAGTAAAAGTAAATACCGTTTATTGTAAAATTACTGTTACTTGTCAGATTTCTTAAGTTAGTAATATCGTTTAGGCCCTTGTTAATATGTGGTCTTTATGAAAATAAGATTTGTTTTTTTAATGATAGTTGAGTATTTTTTAATTTGCAGGGCACAAATTGCTTAATGATAGGCAAATATCGCTAAGCGATTTTTTCAGTCTTAGTTTATGTTAAGATACCTTCCTTTTTTGTTCGCATCGTTGCTTAAATAATTCTTCATCTTATATTTATCAAATTACAGTTTTTTTTATAATAATAGTGGCTGTGTTTTATTAACTGTAATTGAATGTTTTGCCAAGTTTTCTCCCCTCGCTCTATACATCAAAATGTTGTGCCTGAGATAGGCGATTGCTGTACTGTACGGCCGTGATACATAGCCCGCCACTATCCCGAGTAGAGACGAGTGAGTTAACATCTTATTTGTAAATTACACGCATGGTGTTATTTTCTGTATTTCCTTCCAGTAAAGTTATGGCTTTTCTTGTCGCCGTGTTCGTGCGTACATCGAGCACTTTGTCCATTTGCACCGTAGCTAAATCACCGAGCACCCATAGAGTGGACAGCTGATGAGTTATGTGTACTATATCCGAGGGCCACATGCAGGCTAGTAATACGAATAGCTCTGACTAGTTCGCTAGTAATAAGCACGGATGACGTAATTTTACCGTACAGCCGGGCCGAGAAAAGCAAGTGTAGCTCGTTTCCTTTTTCCCTTCCCTTGTATGCTTCTCGGTAAACGCTTGAGAAAACAGGTTGTATTCGTTGACAGGCTTGATGTAATCCAGATTAGCAGAATCGTGTAAATTGGTACTTCAACGCTGTGCAGATGTTCCGAAGTAATAACATCAACAGTCCCGTCTGTTTGTGTGAGGTTTTCGCCGAACATTAACTGTGTTTTTGACCATATGCGCAATCGTTTTAACGTCCAGGAGGTGTTTAAAAGTTAGAAAATGATGAAAAGATTTGTGACATGTTTCGAGGCTTTTTGTCTAGTAGTTTACTGGCTGGTTTGCTCGTCTTATAGACTTGTTACACTAAGGCCGAGAGTTGGAGGAGCCCTGAAGGAAATCAGAATATAAAAGTTAAGTAGTCTAGTAACTTTATATGTTAGCTAAGAGTAGGTACGAGTTGAGTTTCACAATCATTTTTATGTAATGTAAGTCTCCAAATTTAGTCGCAAGTTGTAATGTGGAACCACTCTAAACCATTTGTTATTTTTTGATAAGTACTGGGTTTTTTGTTAATTCTTGAATCTAATAGTAAAGTGGAACTGTAACAATTAACTAACTAATTAAAACTGTATTTTTAATTGTGCAGTTGGCAATAAAGTCCCTTGTCATTTATGAACATTAAAGATAAAATTATTGTAAAATACTCTTCCTCCTTGCCAGAAACTGTCCCTCGTTTGCTTTTGTTTCAAGGTAAAGATTATTACTGTAATAATACTTTGAGGGCCGACAGTTGTAAAATTACCCACTCTGTGTACAACCTGCTAATTTATTTTATGTAAACAATTTAAAGTCAATACAGAGATGTTTTAAACAAAATTGTCTTGGTCATTGCCTTTAATTAATTAATTTCTCCTGACAGATATAATTTTTTCCTAGTAAAAGTGATACAACTACAGTTTCACATGTTCGTTAGTACGTGATTTGCCGTTTTTAAGAAATCATTTCAGTCACTGAAAAGATCCAATTTCCTAATTATAACCTTGTTTACCTCTCGTTACCCCTATGTTTTGGTAATGCTCTACAGGACTTTGCTAACTAAGTTTAGTTTTGTTTATTACGAGGCGTACAAATATGTCTCTAACAGATTGATGGTGGAAGCCCCCATTGTGTTATACTTGATTTGGTGATTCAACAAGACTACCCCTTAATTTTATCACTCATACCCCTTTCTCTCCGTCTCTGTTCCATTTCTGCATCTAGTTATTTTACGCTATTATATGTAACAGATTTATATTGTTATTTTTTTCTTAGTAGCGTAGAAGTGACGACACATGCCCGCTGATACAGTGTTTAGTGTTCGGATATATCACATGCTTATTTTTCATAGTAATAGCAGCTGCATATTTTTACAAGATTAACCAAATTTCTCCCACGTGACATTAGGAATACTTCTTGACTTGTTTTATGAATTCTCCCTTTCTATCTGAAGCTACCACATTTACCGCACTTATTCGAAATTTCCATTTTAGCATATTGTTGGCAATTTGCTTCGCTTACGTAGGTAATATATCACCTAAATTTTTATGTAGCACGTCTTTACTTCCACGTAGACGTATTTTGGCTACCTCGTAATGACTTATGCTACACTTGCTTAGGAGGTTTCATTCACATTTTTGGTCGAGATGTTCAATCACTTAGGGCACGTTCATTATATTGCCCTGATTAATTTTCATGAGTGTGACATTCTGACAGCATGAGCATAAGTCCTGAATCCGTTATTTTGTTAATGACATATGCGAGACACACATTTTGATATACTGAGGCTTATTGTTCGCTAACGGTAGCCTACTTCTTAGAGAATTTAAAAGTTTTTTTTTTTTTTTTGTTTATCACAGCACAAACTACATTTTTGCTCCAGACAAAAAAATGTACATTGCGTAGTTTTCAACTATAAGAACTTTTTAAAATATTTTGAACAACGAAGATTGTTTTTCGAGTACTATAAATAGTTGCTACCCTTAAATTATGTTATATATAGAAAAAAATTATTGATAAAATTTTTTCCCAGTTTAAAAATGAAGAAATATCTACACGTGTACACCCATTATGAGGCACTACTATCGAACTACGTGCTACTGAACAGAGCGAATTAAAAAAAACTATTTTGTAATGTGTAATAAATGTTAGATTGTATTGAAAATTCAAATGAAATTATTGAGATACCTTAATGCTGAACTGTTTGTGTTTGTACGGGTGTATTTTTACTATGACATTGTAACTTTCTAATAATAATAATAAAAAAGACAAAATTTGTTTCCGTTAATGTTTCAATGTACTGGACGTAACATTCTCTGTGAATTGCTACATTTCGTAACAGCACAAACAGGGAAGACTGAAGTTTTAAATACTGGGACAAAATACTTAATATTGTTACACTTCTTGAAGATTATGTACATGCTGACCAATAGGGTGATTGGGACTTGCGTGTAGTAACACTGGAGGAGTTGTTACCACTTTTCACAGTAATTCACCCTACAAACTACACTAGTTTGGGTGCCCAGTACTTAGAATACGTTAAGAGATTACTCATAACAACACCAAAAGTTCTTAATCCGTTCAAGAAGATAAATGTGACAATAAAGATATACAATTCTTCATTTACTGCAGTTGGGAACTGACCTTTGCTTTAAACAAACAGTCATCAGTTTACAAAACAGTACTCCAGGAGTGATTGGAGTCACCAGGCGGAATATTTACAAAGCTCAATGGGAGCTTATTTACAAGCAAGTATTTTTATGTGCAACTTGTCCATAGATGTAATTCATGTTTCTTGTGGCGACAATCATGAGCTAAGGAAGATTCATCATGAATTTACACATACTTTTTTTAAATTCTGAATTTATTTGCATATATACCCATACATATGCAAACTAAAAAAAATCGGATTTTTGGGAAAATTTTTGTAACAGTTTATTTTCCTGTAGTTGTTTAGTAACGCAGTTCATGTTATTTTATGTCAAATATTATATTAACCTAATTATTTACAGCACAAAATCTACTTAAGCTCGATAACTGAATCGAAAAATCATATATTAGTAATAAAATGAGCTTCTATTTTTAACCATGCATGTTTTCCATAACCAACCTGCAAGTGCCAGAGATTCAGCCTTGCTAGCAAGGTTGATTTTGATGGTCGTCGTTTATATTTAACAAAATTTATGACGGAGAAAAGTATCATAACTGATAATTTTCTTTTTAATTAGATATCACCATAATCAATACCTTAAAACTTGTCCCATGCCAGCAGCAAGTAGCTGTAAAAGTTAGGAAAGTTACAATATCATATTAAAAATAAACATACACTAATACAAACAATTCTAACATTAAAAATGTAATTCATTGATTTGGATTTTCAGTTAACATTTACTATGAATATTGCACGATAGTAGTTTTTTACTATTTTCTGTTCAATAACCTGTAGCTCGATAGTGGTGCACCCTAGTGGTATACACTTTTAGCAGTTTTCTATTCTTGAAACTTGGAACAATTTTTGTCAAAATTTGTTATTTTCTGTAGAAGATAATTTAAGTTAGCAATCAATTATAATAATGGGAAACTAAATTACATTAATCAAAATTTTTTAGGAAATTGTATATAACTGCAAAACGATGCACAGTACACAATTTTTTGTGTGGAGTAAAAATGTAGTTTGTGCTGTGACAAACAAAAACTGAAAAACTTTTAAAAGTCCCTTAGAAGTACCTTTACAGAGTAATATACTTCGATACGTCATTATGTATACTCCATTTATAAATTGGCGGACTCAGGAATTATGCTCGTGCTGTCAGACTGTCACCTTCATGAAAATTGATCATGGTGATACTGAAAATTCCCCGAGTGACAGATTTTCTCAACCAAAAACGTACACGAAATCTCCATCAGCAACTGGACTATTAGAATTGCACAGTCTTTCTATGGTTAGGAAGTCTATTGTTGCAACTGCCAACATGTACAGGGTGAAAAGGATTCGAAGATATTTCGGAAATAATTAAAAGATGTTTGGAGGTTTGCGCGGACATTACTGATATTAGTATCTTGGATTTCATGTCTGATTCGCGTAGTAGTGGTAGAGGATACCGACGTTTCACCTCGCATTGCAGCTTGCAGCAGGTATTGAGTGAAGATGCCTGCAACTGCGCCGCGGCTCAATCTCGAAAGTCAATATACTAATATTTGATTAAAGTAGCACACAGCATTTATTGAGTTTTGGAAAGCCTGCTACTAGAAAATAAACAGGCCTATCTTTAAACTATCCTGTATAAATAGCCAGAAAAAAACTAACAAATTAATTAATTGCTGTGCTTCTAAAAATTATTTTCCCTTACCTTCACCCACTTCATTTCTCATTCGTTTCACCGACTGGAATATTGCTGCTGATACCCATCGTTTCGCAAAACTTGAGAACACATATTTACAAATAATTATAATTCCATTACGTTTTATACCTCTTGTGTATTAATTTTATATAATTTAAAATGGTAATTTTGTGGATAGTTTAAATATATATATATATATATTTAAACTATCCACAAAATTACCATTTTAAATATATATATGTAATCCTTTCATTAACTTGGCTTGTAGGAACGAAAAAATGTATTATGTTTTAATACTACACCTGCAATTCGTCATAAAACACTAAATAAAGTATTCTATTAATTTGATCGTTGTAACTGCCAATCATACCACATTCTATTACAAAAACCGCTTTTGGAGGGAAAATCGTGTCCATATGAGTTAACATACAAGTAACTTCGCTGAACTTTCGCAGTAGAGATGTCTCTGCGATGCTATACACAATAGTTTTCGCTCTACGGAAGCTTGTGACTGTACACGAAAATACCAAAGTACGAAAATACAAGCAGATTAACCGTTGCAGAAGAGATGTTTCTGCGCGATAATCAACGACAATGTCTGTCTGCTCTGGCGTAGAATAAAAATGCATTGTCTTAGGTCATGACGAAAACCGGTGACTTATCAACATATTGACAATAATAAAAAAAATTGTTAAAATATCTCTCGATTCTGATATTTCGCTCTGTGGTTTCTCATGGCAGGATGTGCTAAGAATCCACTTACCCCTGATGTGTAAATTATTCTTTTTCCAGCATAATGTTTTTTTTCTAGAACCAATGGAATAATGTACGTGTTTTTTTTTTTTTACATTTTAGCGCTAATTCTGTATTACTTGTTAAATGCAATTCGTAAACATTGAAAAAGAAAAATTTATATTATCAGTAGTGTTCACAAATTAAATTTAACACGTTAAGCAAATTTATCACAAAAATGATAACCACATATATATTAGGCCTACATTGGTTCTATACGCGAACATTTTATTTATACTCTAAAACAAATATTACAACTTAAACACCATTTGTACGTCAGAAGTATAGTGGACTCTTAAGGAAACGAATCACATTTGTCGTACATTCTGTTTTATTCATCTGTACAGGCCATGGTCATCCAGATAGAAATTTTTTCAGTGAGTATGTATAAACTGCACAGTAAGAGCAGACATACTATCATCCTGTACAATCATGGAATGTTTCCGGAAGCGCACACAAACTTTATTTAAAATATTTGTACAGCTCAGAAATGTGAATAATATGTTATGAATTTTTGAGTTTCAAGTACGTTATAGAAAATGTATCAAAATAACAACGTTTAAAATAAATACACAATGCATCTTAGTACTGAAATAGGAGAAATAAATTCATTTATGTATGGCTTTTTTCCACAGTAAATAGTATTTAACTATACTGTAAATATGTGATGCAATTTATTTAAATTTAAACATAAATATTTCGGATGGCCCTTTATTAAAATAAACATCAACCATTTTAATTTACAAGCAAATCCTTCGCTCTCTTCACTCTGTGAATGCCGACTTTTCACATTCACACATTTTGTTCATAACGACACATAGTGGTAATGTAGTTTTTGCTTATAAATAGTCACGAATCGTTGCAGGGACCAACACAGAGGAGGACAACCGGTTCGAATAGGAGAGACGAAGAAGGTCCTCCCATTCTTTCCTCGCCTCCCCTAGTCGAACCAGCAGTCAACTGTGATGGTCACTGTAGCTTTTCGTGACAATCTTCACGCAGAAATTACATAACACTACTTGTAACTATGTATCCGTTTTGATAATATAAAAATTAAATCATTCGCGGAATGAAGAATGCGAAGGTATTTGTTGCGAATTGAATATGTTATATGAATTTGTTGTGTTTATTTTAACAAGGGCGCATGCTAAATATTTTTGTCGTTATGTTTAGTTAATTGTAGCACATACTTTACAGTACAATAAAATACTGGTTATTGTGTCAAATTATTCAACCATATTTAATTCTATTTCAGTACGAAAATGCAAACTATTTTTTTTTTTAATTAGGGCCTAAGAGATACGTTATTTTAATAACATTCTGCAAATATACTTGGAACTCAAAATAAATCAAATATTACTTAAATTTTTCATCAGTGTGAATAATTTGAATAAAGTGGTTTGTAGAGAATAAAAGTATTGCTGTATAGTTTATACGTATACGTTATTTTAATAACATTCTGCAAATATACTTGGAACTCAAAATAAATCAAATATTACTTAAATTTTTCATCAGTGTGAATAATTTGAATAAAGTTGTTTGTAGAGGATAAAAGTATTGCTGTAGAGTTTATACGTACATGTAAAAAACCATCTGGCTGAACCATGGTCTTAGAAGAAGTGCCACCTGTAAAACGGTCAGGATTTTGCACTTACGTTTAGTGAGTGGCCTCTTTTTTTGCGTAAAACTGTGTATTTATTTGGTTGGATAGAGTTTCGGACATAAAATCAATTTCTAACATAAAAATATCGATGTTTACAATTAAAGAGATGCATTCAGCGAGCGTGGATTTTCTACGAAGTCTGTATGATGTAGGGGGTTATGGTTATATTTACATTTTGTTCAGTGTGTGTGCTGTGTATTATAAGTGCAGTCTTTGAAATTTTGTACTGATTACATGATTTAATATTTAATATACCTCATTGATGTATACTCCAGGTTGTAAAACCAACTATGACAACTATACTAACGAAAAGTGCAGTATGTTCGCTGCACCTACTTATGAATCTGGTGTCAAAGCAACTGCTAAGATTTCGGCAACATATTGGAAATTTACTTTTGCAAATAATAAAAACTGCCAGACCAAAACTAATTCCTAACTGTGCCCCTGAGAGGCCAGTTTCATATCAAGCGTAAGCAATAAGTGCATGGAACACATACCTAATGCGCTATTAACTAACTGAATGATAATATAAACATAAAGATTTCTTGAAACAGTCAAAATAGGCTATTTCAAGGTTAGGCAATCAGTATTATATCGGAGACACAATATTGATTAGACTATGCATAGATATTCTTATCATAAATCACCTTGCCAAGTTGTTGTAGCGAGTTCTAAAGCTAGGAGATGACTAAGGTACGTGTCCTCACCCTCTCATATTTCACCAAATTACGCATTAAATTTTTTTAAATTTCTGTCACGCAGATTGTTAGGAGGTTACAGTTCGGAAAATTACTTAGCCGAATCCCATATACAGAATAGTATTCTGAAATTATTTAACATTTATTATTTGGTACCATAAACAAAACATTAAACTGGTTTTGACGAAATGAAATTTCATGTACTGTCCATTTCATGAAAACAGTTTGAAATTGGCCAGTGTTTTGCAGCTGCACAAAATAGTTTAGTCAGTAGACATGCGAAAAGACTGAGACAGTGAGAGACTAACTTAAAACTAAATCAGTTGAACGTAACTATTCCAAAAACTGTACGATTCTACATTTCAGTTAAATAAATATATACACAAATCCAACTGTCATAACCTTATATCTCGCAAGTATTTAGTGCCGAATTAATAACATTTTACTCTTAATGAATGTTATTTTAATACTCACGTTAAAACATAAATTTTGTTTTCACACACAATGGATAAAAATACTCCGTAATCAATTTGGTACAAGTTGTATCACTTAAAACTACAACGTTACATAGACTGACAACGATAAAGCTGGGCTGATGAATAGGTGGCGCTCAAGGCTACAAGGTAAAAGAAATTCGGTCACGAAGGGGTCAACTATTCTCGTCAGTGTCCAGACCTCCCCTTCTAATTCCGTGGTCTGGACAGATAAATAAAACAGAATGTACAATAATGTGATTCGTCCCCTTAACACGTCGACTGCCATGTCAGACCCCAGTCTGAGATATTTACAGGCTATAAACATTTTTGTGGATCTGTATTGCAAAATACACTTACATAAATGTTTTGGGATGAGTAGTGACAAACATATTTTGTAATGCATATTAACGCGCAGATACGTTACTGCGACAGTTAAACTGCTCGTATTTTCGTACTGTTGCAATTTCGTGTAGGCTCGAAATCTCCTTTAGTGCGAATACTACCGTGGATAACACCACAGAGACCTCTCTACTGCGAAAGTTGAACTGCATAATGTTAGCGTATATGAACATGAGCTTCACTCCTAAAGCCGTTGTGAGTTGGAATGAAAAATGCAATAAGTATTATAAAAATATTTGTGATTAGTTGTAGATGTGTGTTCTCAAGTCATAGAAAACGAGTTATATCAGCAGCAATATTCTAGTAGGGGAAACTAATGAGAAACTACGATGGTCAATGCATGTGACAATTGTTTTATAGCAACACAACAGTTAGTTTTGTTTGTTTTTACTGGCCACATGTAAATGAGTGTTAATTGATAGACCTATTTAATACTTGCAGCAGGCTTTTCCAAACTTGAGAAATACTTTGTGTATTAATCCTTAAAAGAATAATTCCGAAAAAACTTTCATTCCATTTCACCCTATAGAATTTTAAAGTTGCGACAAATAAGCTTCCTATAGTACAAGTGAACTTTAAAGAAATATTGTGCAAGCCTACGTCATTATGACAAAACTAAAATTTGTATGCATGTAAGTAAACATGTGTCAAAGTTACTTTTACAGTGATACGTTACGTATGTAAGAAAAGCAAATTACCATTACTAAATCAAAAGTCCCGAGTAAGAGCGGTATATGTGATATCTTTACTCCTAAGTAGAGAAAAATCATACAAGTAAATAAATATCCCTTATGTCATGTGGGAGAATTACAGTTACGCTTGCTTGAAAAACTGTTGTTACAATTCGTACAAAATAAACAAGCGTGTGTTGGATTCGAACGCCTAACCTCTGCATCAGCTGACATGTGTCGTCACCAGTACACATTCGTGACCAAAATAACGATACAATCTGTTACGTGCAGTATATATTAATAATCTTGCTGTCAAAAGTACGTGAAAATATCTCGATATATCTAACAATAATTGAATTGTTACGCGCTTCTCTGTTATTATACCTGCAAGTGTTTAATTTGCTTGGATTGTTCACGAAAAAAAACTATTTTGTGGTTAGTACAAAAATATTTTATTACTACACAACGCATCCGCCAATGTTGTGACTTGAACTCAAATGAATTTACCTTTTATTTAGTCACAAAATTAGGGGTCGCGTTACATTTCAAGAATGGTAGGCAATCTCTACGAACCACAGACACTTATTTATTCCAAACCACATTCAATATCTATAGAGGGCATTAAAAATTGCTATTTTACAGCTAACTATAATAGGCCACACTGGCTGGAGAAATCCATGACTCCACAATTTTGGCCTTAAATATAATAAACCTGTTAGGCCTAATTTGAGAAGAGAGTGCAAGAGATGAATCACGGGGAGTGAGATGGTTGACTTACCACTATATTTGTTCCTCTCGGAAGACGACCACCATACCGACGTCCCCAGTGCCCTTTCGAGCCCCTCGAACACCTAGCACAACTCTGTGGATGTCGGCACCGCGACCACGCCCCTCACCAACAAGCCTCCTGTCAGACGTGTAGAGGCACAGGTACTCTGGATAGTGAATGCGACCACATCTCTTGAGGTGACATCGCTTATATATAGGCCGCGTTGCCTTGTCAAACCTTGTCGTTTCCACAAAAATCGACGCTCCCGCAGCCGCCGTGGTTCACACTTACTCAGTGCACATATGTTTGACCCAGAGATGGGTCATAAAAAGATGTATGCTCAACATCGGGTTTGAATGATTCAAACAAATATCTATATTGTGGTACATAAGTTTTGAGAATAACGTCGTTATCTGTGAAGAATTGACTTCATTAGACGAATAAGTCAGCGCAAATGTACTTCAAATGCATGGAAATAATTCAAAATAATGTGGCTTGCTCAACACTATGAACTACCAACCCCGCGTACGAGACTTCATTCAATAAAAGGCTGGAACCACCAGAAAGCTTCTAACAACATCTGGGGAACAGAGTACAATCACTGTGCCAGAACTGCCTATTTCACGTGTTATTGTGGTGTTAGTACTTTCAGAGTTCCGAAAAATGTATTGTACAATAGTGAAGCAACTCGATTGCCTTGGAATGATGAATACTTTAGTTTCTGGCATGATCCTGAAGATAGTGGACGACAATAATGCTTTCTCTGTGGAGAAGCTGTCTTTAATCTAAAATGACTGGAAAACTGACTGCCACATCGGTACTTAAGTGCTACAAATTATTCGTAGAGACTGACTTGCTGGACATTTTCGTCGAGCGAGCAAACATGTATGCTGCTGAAGAACTCGAAAACACTTACATATTTCCAGGTAGCAGGAAAAAGATGTAGCATATACACCAAACAACAAAAATGAAACTACACGTTTTCTAGAAAATGTAAAAAATTTATATTTTTTGGACTTGTTAAAGCACATAGTTAGTGTTTACTGGACAACCTGTTCAATTTATCAGAATAGGTAATGTGTCTTATACAATGTCACGAACCAGATTTGAACTGTAGTTGCGCATGTAGACTAAAAACAACCGGAAAGCAAAGACTTTATAAGCTTGGAAATATTGAGAATATCTTGTTTAAAAAGTATAAGTACCTATTGTAGGAATAATTGTATCAATGTAACTATTGTATCTACGGTACGACTGAAAATTAAACAAAACTGCATTTAAAAAGTCAGAAATATGGTTAATAAAGAAAAACAAAGCAGTAAAAATTTAAAGTTTGCCAATATTCTATAAATTTCTTCATATAATTCGCAATGTTTCTTCTACTAAATTAAGTAAAAATTGCAGTTGCTATAAAATGCTTGTCGATGGTCTTCCAACAACTGATTCTATTCGTTGCTATGCGGGCAAAATTCCGGCGAAACAGGAAGACGCGTGGTTTAGCTCTTTCAATGAAGCGTAAAACAAAATATTTTATATTTTTGTGACAAAAACGAGTGTAATGGTGCAAGGTTAAATGAATTAGTTACCAGTTCATTGCGTGCAAAATATTTCATAATTTTTTAACTGAAAACATGTTCAATAAATTAAATTTCGTAAAGTGAAAGAAAGCTATTAATATTCGCTTTATAACACAAGTTTCTGCTTACGCCAGTTTCGTAGGCGATTTCAACTAAGCACTTCTTTATTTAAATTAGCCACATATTAGTTTACTTGTCATTGTTGGACATAACTGCTGCGCAGTCTCGTTTGAGAGTTTAAATTAGTTTTACGTCAAACTCGCGACATTTATTAGTTGAATTTCAAAATTTATTTTTTTTTACGTTCTTATACTAAACATAACTTCAAAGAACAGTTACACTATTTGTCATGTGACAGTAAAATAAGTAAGTTAATTGTTATGATCGCGAAATGCAGTGGGTGTTGGGCACACAAATTGAATTCATAATTCTATGAACGCATTTCAAATTTGCCATAAAACTACCCAGCAGTGACATGCTATTACAACTCAAACAGGCACATCTGAATTTAAGTGCTACAAATTATTCTTAGGGGATGACTTGCTGAACATTTTTGCTGAGCGAACAAACATTTATGCTTATGATGAGCTCGGAAACAATGGCATTTTGCCAAGTACCTGGCAGAATATGTAGACACAAAACAACAAAATTGAAATTTATAAGTTTCTAAAAAAATATATTTTAGACTTATGACGGCACCAATCCATTATAAAACGTGCTTTTATACACAAGAAAATATATTTTATAAAAAGTGAAGATGGAAGCCGGAATGACTTCCAAAACGCTGGAAATAGAAATGACAGTGATACGGCTACAACACAGAAGACAGTATCTCATAGACAATAGCTACGAAAACCCGCAAACAATATTAAAAACATAACGGTCAAAATGTCTGAATATTTCTGCAGTCTTCGTTGACGAACATAGTTATCTATCTTGATTCATTTTCCAATTTAGAGACCTGAAAAATAAATTGATTGAAACTCTTACAGAAAATAAAAATATACCGACGTGTTTGAGTTTACATTTATACAATGTTGACCTACTTAATCAACACTGTAACGGTTGTTTACATCTATTAATTTTATAACGTTTAATAAAACAACCCATATACTAAAACTGCAACTATGTACGCTGATTCTGTTTCCGTATGTAATAAGCATACATACAGTCCGTAATTAACAAGGGAAGGCGCCTAGACGCGTAGTCTAGTATTTGTGATGGTTCCGTAACACATGGTCATGCACCAACAACTCCAGACGTGTACGTGACCGTGAGAGTTATAAAACAGGGAAAATAATCTTTAACGTTTAGGTATGACGTTCAGCTGACCCATCGAGGGCATGTATGTAGGAATTTGATTTTCCGATAACATTTTTAACGATACTTCAACACTTCAACTGCGAATGTATATATATAAATAATTTATTAATTATTTATAGTAAGCCCTAGTTTCCTAAAATACACATTTTTATTTCTGTAGATCGACTTTGGATATTCTTTTTACCATCGATGAAACACATTATATTTTCAGTTCTTTTTCGTTGAAAATTCCTACAGGTAGACTTTACCGATGAAGTAAGTAATATCGGTGTTAAATTTCTTTATGTTCGCAAAATTTTATTTATTGAAAAAATTCTAACCCAGAAACAATTTCCATACAAAAATAGACATGCTTACAGTAGGCCTACTTTAAATGTTAGTAACATAAACGTTGCATAACTCGATTGATGAGACATATTTGTGTGTACGCGTGAGGACAAATATATTATACTGCTCCGTTTAGACACGAGTAGAAGGAAAATGTCGATCCGGGCACAGGGGCTGTGGGTTGTGGCTGGTGGTAGACCTTTGAAACCTGTAACCCGACACCCCACCGCCATCTTGTTTCTGACCGCCATCTTGATTCCGGCAGCCATCTTGAATGACGTCAATTTCGAAAAATTCCAAAAATTCCGAATTTGTTTTTTAAATTACGAAAAAAAGTTTACAAAATCCGCCATCTTATTTCCCATCGGCATCTTGGAGGTTTCTTCCAAGTCTTCCGAAAAATTTTTTGATTTCGCATTCTGTCCCAACCCTACAGGCATTTAAAAGTAAATTTATTAAAATAAAATCATTTAAGTAAAAACACTTTACATAAAAATTATTTAGTTAAAAAATTATATCGGGTATGCTCGGCCATACCCGGTAACCTTCGGCTAGACATTGAAGTTATTGCTAATGCCGCCATCTTGTTGTTCCCGAGTTGTCTGCTAGGGATGCTACTGTCGTCGCCGTATCCGAGTAATCGATTATTTAATTCGAGTGTTGTACTATATGTAAGGTTCGCAAGCTATGCAGTATACATGTATGCATATACCGATATATTTTTATTAATTAAAAATGAATAATCAATGATAGTATTTATTATTTATTGTGCTCCGTATCCGATCGATTATCAATCAATTCAAACAATTAATAATTTTCGATTCAATTAATCAATTATCCTATATTATCTAATCTATACCCGATCGATTTACGATAATTTCAGTAATTAATTACGATACTTACTTGCACATCTCCCAGACATTACGGACAGCACCGGCCTCTTCAGCATCCAGCAAGGAACTGACTATAGTTTTGTATAACCATGCAGTTTTCTACAGTACCTTTCCAACCTCCCCACTTCCCCCCTCATTCATTCATTGGTACACCTGTCAGAACCTGTCCCAGCTTCTCTTTTTGCATCACACGACTTTAAACTATCATTGCACTCCCCCCTCCTTTCCCCTCTTATCCAACCATTACTGCTGCACCTATCAGAAGCTGTCCCAGCTTCTCTTCCTGCATTACATAACCTTGAACTGTCATTGCATTTCCCCCTTCTTTTCCTTCTCCATCACCAGAACTGCCATACCTGTTTGAACCTGTTCCAGCTCACTTCCCCCCTCCTTTCCCCTCTTCCAAGCCCTTACTGCTACACATGTCAGAACCTGTCCCAGCTTCTCTTCCTGCATCACATTACCTTGAACTGTCATTGCACTTCCCCCTCCTTTCCCTTCTCCAACACCAGAACTACTGTACCTGTTTGAACCTGTCCCAGCTCAGTTCCCCCCTCCTTTCCCCTCTTCAACGTCCTTACTGTAGCGCATGTTTGAACCTGTCCCAGCTCACTTCTCTTTCCTTTTCCTTCTTCACCACCATTACTACTGCACCTGTCAGAACCTGTCACCCACTCCCCTGCCTTCAGCATTACATATGTTTAGATACAGATTACCCTCTACTCGGCTATGTAATGTCTTAATACCAGTATCCTTGCAAGATTTATTTTTCTGTCATGACTCTACCTTTTTGCACATTTAATGTAATATGTTTGTGCAGAATTTAATTATATTACTCATTGAATCACTCAGGGTAAAAAACACATTCATTTTTTAAAAATGTAACTTTATTTCACATTGTATTTAATACATACTACTACATGCAAAAACATACAGGATCCCTTTCAAATATTATGGTTTACATTTTTATTTGTGCATTTCAAGGCACTGTATCCCAATAAGTCCAGATTCCCATGGATAATCACCGAAATGCTTGAAACATACTTTACATACATGAACCTTATTCCCTTTCGAAGTTAGCTGTGACCGTACTAGTCTTCAGAAATTCTTAATATAAAAGTAATGTGAAATAAACTTCTCCTCATCCTTCAACAGCAACAGATCGAAATGTTCTGGCTTTTCTTCTTTTGTCACACGAATTGGCATTACCTTTAGTTCGGTAGTCAGCACATACACATTAACTGAGGCACCATTGTTCCGTTCAAAAAGTTCGATTTGCTGCAGTGGTGTTGGAAACTTGATGCCAGTAAAATCAAATTTCTTCTCCAGCACTGTATATCATTTGTTTATTCGCTGCGGGTGCGAACCTTCTATGTATTTCGTCAATATTGCTCACTTAAAGCATTTTTCGTCGTTAAAGTTGTGGGGGTTGATTATAGTATGTTTGTTTTTATAGAGTAATGTAAGGTAATGAGGGAAGATTTTGTCAACAGAACAAAATTATCTGTACACTGATCATTGAAGAACTTTATGTTCCTATATAGGCTGTCCGTGCGAGAGAATGTCTTTTCACATTTGTTGCACTGAGGTAAAACTCGATATGGATTGAGGAAACAATGTGCTACATGGTGTCTGGCATCACATTTGTTGGTGAATTGTCTCGAGCAAAATACACACCTCACTACTTGAGGTCGAAGCTTCACACCTTTGCAAATCGTCTTGTGTCTAACAAGTCCATCAATGCGAGCAAGCAGGTTACCACACCTGTCACACTTATTCAAAACACGACTTGGATTGTACAAATACCCTTTCTCGTGTCGATGGGCAATGCAGAGTTGGGTAAAGTTTTTTTCACAGAATCGACACTGATGGCTTCATTGTGAAGGGATAGATGTCTTAGTCGACTCAGTAGTGAACTGCAGCGATGATATTTCCTTCTCAGGAGCTGTAGAAGTCATTATTTCCTCTGAAGAAGCTGTTTCTAGACAGAGAGATGGTACCACCAGTACAGGTGTGGGGATCGTTGTAAACAATGATGACGTGGCTGTCTGGCTCCAAGAAGTCGATGGTATTGTACTACCCGAGGATTGAAGAGCAGTGCCCTCGTACATTGCTGTATTCTCCATGTCGAACTCCAAGGTAGGCGACGTGTCTCCTTTGATATCCACAGACAAACTAACGAGCCCCCGCCTGACTGTGTCTATTTATGTAGCTGCCTATGAGTCACGTAATTTGTGAACTTTGACACAAACCAGCCACCCAATCAGAAACAAGGAAAATGTTTTCACTACATCCAAACAGAGACAAAAATCGTCACATAATTACACCCAATGTCAAGATTGGTTTCATATCATTGTTTCCAGGTAACACCCACTTTTCCAATTACAGGTTACAACACCATCTTTCCAACTAACCTGTTACAACCAATCCACGTTTCTTTTAATTTACAAGTCTTAACATGAATTTTAACAAGTTACAACCAGTCAATTTTCCTTTCAATTTACAAGTCTTAACATGAATTTTTACAAGTTACAACCTGTACATATTTCCTTTCAATGTACAAGTTTCAACACAAATTTTAACAGGTTACGTCCTGTCAATTTTTCCTTTCAATTTATAAGTCTCAACTCAACTTTGAACAGCTTATAACCTGATCCAAGGGATTTATACAAAAACTCTTAAATGTAATGAATGAAATTTATAAAAGCTACTACACTACCAGAAATAACACTCTCATACTCTTAAAACACAATTTATACAACAAAGAAGTTACATCTACATAAATCAGAGGCTTGATAAAAAAAATTAAGATGATACATCATCAAATAAAAGATGTAACATTTCTGCTAAGACATGAAGCAATGCTCGATTTCCTGCAAAAGTATTAACATTCACAGACCTACGAGCATCCTAACAAGTAGGTACACAAGTCTCTGTTTGATTATCTGTAGCATTTACAGCACACTGCAGACTTGGTTCTTGCTTTACTGTAGGCTCGACTGCAATCTGAGCCAGATCCACAAGCACTCACTTCAGACTGTATAACACATTCATTCGTATGCACATTTACAGGCGCACATCGACATTGATAGTTCTTTTTGCATCTTGTGGTCTGACTCGAAGCATCACAGCAGTCAGCTGCTTGCATTGGTATCTGCTCCATACAGCCTGGTAGCTCACATGTAGAGAACGATAATACTTCTTCGATGCTCGCAGGATGAACAGTTTATGGACGCATGTGGAAGACGGCACAGTTTCCAGGAACACAGCATTCTACCTGTTGCTGGGTTGGTTCGTATGATAGAGGAAAATGCTAAAATCTCCAGTGCTGCATGCCACTACCAACACAGCTGTCTGTGTAGGTGTGTAGGTATCCACCATCCCAGTAGCAATATTCAACACGCGAGTGGCCGGGCTTGACACTGACGTAAATATTCGACAGGTGAAAAGCATACATCTTAGGATGATGTGTGGCATACATCTGTTCTTTCAGGTCATGTCAGCTTCTATTTATACACTTGAGGTTCTCATTTCAACTCATAGGGTGAAGTATTCCTCTCGAAGGTTGAGGCGTACCATTTCCACAGTATTTGAGCGTTATGTGATGCACAGGCCCATTCCCATTCACATTTATCACACATGTGACGTTGTCGATCACTGTATATTCTGATGAGCTTACGAAGTGATGGGCATCCAAATTCAGCTTGTATATCAACGATTTCTATTTCTACTTTGTTTAGTTCGCTCAACAATTTCTTCTGTTCTAGTCCTGCTACATAGACTATGGTACGTGGATACTGCATACGGAATTTTACCTTCATCCCAGTCAAGTCCATGGTAATGTTTAGTCAACCATTCATTTGTTCCTTTGCTCTTATCTTCCAGGAGTTTCCATGGGTACAGGGGCATAAAGGATTGTGTTCTGGTCCCACCATCGTCTTCATAAGTCACTGCCATTTCTTTAAGCACGAAGCCATTTTGGCTCTCGAAGCCTTGCAGATTACAATACATCTTTTCACAGGTTAAGTTCGAATGCAACTAATCCATCATCTTAGAAACGGTCCATTTTATATGTTCATGGCACAGTACTCAGGATAGGATTTTCACAACCTTGTCATGACAGTTGTATGATGCAAGACGGTCATGTAGAATCAGACAGAAAGCATATGTGTTTGGAGGTATATTTGCAAGTGGCGTGATTTCGATTCTGCAGTCAATTACGTTTGAACTGATTCTCTCATCTTTTTTTACTCACATCGAAAACCATAAGTGGGGCTTTACTCTTGAAAGTTTCAGGACTTTATATTAGTGACTGGGTGCGACCATAGTAGGTTTCCTGAAACTGAGCATACATTTGGTATGCGAGCAGGAATCTTCCATTTTCAAAGTCTGTGTTCATGTCAACATATGGATAACTTTCACTGTTCAAAAATATTTTCACATTTTGTATCTGACAAGCATCGAACTGAGAGCGACTCATTTCTGAACTAAGCTGGCTGCCTGTCTGAAGACCGATTATGATGTTCCTCGGTTTGTCTGTAGCAAAGCTGGACTTTACCCTCCAGTTGATATGTTGATTTGCTGGAAGGCCAGGGTAAGTCTCGATGCTCCATGATCGGAATGCAACATCAATATTTTTACCATATTCAACGTTCTTTAGCATCTTGACACGCTCTGCAGTGTTCAACTGAACATGAGGCAACATCCATTCGATCATCTGTAGTGTCAACTCAACAGCCTCTGGGTTCTTCCCTCTTCTGACTATGGTATTTGTCTGAGTATTGGCTAAAAGTATGACCAACTCTTGTTTAGAATTACCTATAATGTGCTTGTAATCTTTGGCGAATCCTAGCAACATCGATAGTGGTATACACACTTCAAACTTGCCTCCTGCATAAGGGAGAACTTTATAGTCTTCTTCGAGTCCCCAGCCAGCCATTTTCGCTGCAGAGAGTTCATTTGGGTTAAGCGAAAGGAAATTTTTCACTGAAGTTGTTACGCCTACATCCCTTGTCTGGTCTACCACTATTCCATTTAGCAGGTAAGTGATACATTCGATAAGGTGTAGAATACCATTGCTTGATATTTTTGTCGATACAGGAACATTTCCATCTGCTTTTTTCAAAGTCCCTCTAATTCTCAGGAAGGACTGACATGGTAGAGTATAGACGTCTTGGTGTTGTAATGCGATTCGAACTTCTGATGGTAGAGCATATGGTCGACTCAGGAAAGGTTGGTATGAATGAAGTTCCATTTTTGTGATGCTCTCTTCAAAAACCACAGGTTCGTCTATGTTTAAATAATCATCGGTTCGTCTATGTTTAAATAATCATCCATGCTGAACAATAAGCAATCCAAGACTACGAAGAAATTGTTCACTATCAGGTGTTAGCTGCTTGATGATGTGCTGTGTACTGAATGCTTTTCTCCTGCTGCACTTTATTTTATTGCTTTTGTATGGCATAAATCTTATTCCCATCGTTTTAAGTGAAGTCGTAGAGTGATTTCTTTGTTTCGAAAGTTCATCAACTGTCCGTTTTGGTCCACAATCGATAAAACAACTTCATGTAAGTTCTTCACGACGACCAGAACATAAATGATGCATTGAGGTGCTTCAACTAGTTTAAATCCTGGAGGAACCATACATGAAAACTCATATTGGGTATTGTTAGGTTTACCACTGAAGTAAGTAGCACTTGCCAAATTACAATTTATTAGTATAACATTTACTGACAGTATGTTCACTGGTTGTGATGATTCATAGATTTTCCCAGTGTTGTAGACTTTTTGTTCAAACCCAAGCATCGGTCCAATCTTATTCGGTTTTGTAAAATCTACATCTTCACTGCACCTTACCATGCTCTTCAGGGTCTTTGGATTACCTCGTAGTTCAAATTCGATTCCAGGAGGCAGTACTTCTCCGATGTACCTTACAATATCGTCAATTACATAAGAACCAATAGGCAGCAATACCTCTACTATGCTCTCATCACTTCTCGTTAGATATAATACACAGTTTTTTTTTCATCAGTGTTTTGTATAGCGTTGTATGCTTGAAAGTCAATTAAGCCAATACACCATTCTCCTTCCAATTCCAACGAAGGAAAATGTATGGCACGAAGCTCCGAGCTACGACCTGTTTAGTTAAGTGTTATAGACATGACTAATGAATTCCCTGCTGTGGTTAATGCTTTTATTTGCTTGGACGAATCAGAAACCAAAGACACAAATGACCATAGTTCCATGTGTTTGGAGTTTGCTCTCTTTCATAGTTGTAAGTCAGTATAGTGTTTCTGAGGTAATTGTAAAGTTTACATGGAGGTCTCAAATTTCCAAAGCTGTCATAATATTCAGCTCTTCTTCCACATTTTTTGTAAGCTACCAAGTGTGTGCCGGGACCATCTGAAGTATCCTGGTTTATTATACCACATTAATTTCGTTTGGGTTTTGAAGGTAGTTTATTACGCATAAACACTCCCCTAAAGTTTGGTTTTTTTTGTTTGTGTGCGTAAACTACTATGTGAATGTTCGTGAGTGGTCTTCTAGGCCTGGAACTTAAGATTTTTTCTCCTTACATCGCTTTATTCTTCCACCACCTGCAGGATACGGGCGTAGATAAAGACCTTGCCCGTTTTTTTGCCCCCATTG
The DNA here is from genome assembly GCA_003012365.1 of Medauroidea extradentata. Taxonomy (NCBI): domain Eukaryota; kingdom Metazoa; phylum Arthropoda; class Insecta; order Phasmatodea; family Phasmatidae; genus Medauroidea; species Medauroidea extradentata. The sequence goes on along the minus strand of PNEQ01093086.1, from coordinate 105,978 downwards.
CAATATCTTCCATGTTAGCATTGTGACGCTGAGCCTCAGACAATTGTTTATGCTCATTTGATGCAGTGTTGACTGCACGTACTATACCACTTGTAGCACTAATCAGACCACCAAGAGCCCCAAGGGCAGGTAGGAGGTATGGTAGGAACCCACCAGTTGCCTTATTATTGATTTTTCTCAAATTTCCACATTTCACACTAAATGTAGAAATCTTACCAGATGTTCGTTTCTTCTTATCCTTGCTTATTTTTTTACTCTTCACTTGTAACTTTTTGAGGTTTTGCAGCTTCTTTTTGTTTAGCTGCAAACCCATACCTGTCCTAACCTTGGCTTTCATTATTTTGGAAACACTCCAGGCTGCCATTTTTTCACCGATGCCTGTGCTTGGCGCTTTGTGTATTTCGTCGGCTCTGTATGCTAGTAATTTATCAGTCTCATGTCTAGATTCTAAATCTTTGTATTGTGAATAGGCTACGTCATGCCATTTGCAGGCTTCATCCAGGGCAATGATACCACTGTCCCCACGTGCTAATATCTTCTTCAAATTTGTTCCCGGCCCACAAAACTTGTATCCGGGAATATGTAGCTCAACTGGTAGACTATTGATGAGAGTGTCTACGATGCCTTGACCAATGTAGATGTTACCTCTTCGAGGCATAACATAAAACAGAACGTTAAAGTATAAATACTCTTCCTTTATTCATTTCTGATTCAGTGTCATGGAGATAATCAAACAGAAAGTTGCTCTTCCTGTACATGATACAGAAGCTGATGAGGAGACCGCACATGAATCACACATGGTGTCCTGCCTAACACGATCAGATGTATTATTGTGGGGCCAAGTGGAGCAGGCAAGACATGTGTACTTCTTAGTTTACTTGAAGAACAGAATGGACTTTAATCTGAAAATGTTTACCTATACTCGAAATCGCTCCAGCAACCAAAGTACCAACGACTGGCTCGTATTTTACAGGTTATAGAAGAAATCGGTTATTTTCCATGCAGTGACAATGATCAAGTTGTACCACCGAGCAAGGCTAAGCCGAACACCGTATTTGTATTTGATGACATTACTTGCGAGAAACAAAATTGTATTCAAGAGTACTTTTGCATGGGACGTCATGTGGGTGTAGACTGCTTCTATTTGTGTTAGACGTATGCACGCATACCCAAACAATTGTTACATTAAAATGCGAATTTGTCGATGTTGTTTCGTATAGACGACCTAAATTTACGACATGTGTATGGCGATCATGTTAACACAGACATGATATTTGCTGAATTCAAATACATGTGTTCATTATGCTGGAAAGATAAGTTTGGATTTCTAGTATTGATCAACGACTGTGACATATATAATGGGTTGTATAGAAGAGGCTTCGGCTAGTTTACTGTCGATCGTCGAGAATGAGTTACAGCATATCAAAGTTCAGTCAGAGCAGCCTAAAGCAACGCTCTGGCAAAGAATACGATGGTGGCTGCATGATAATAAGGAATGACGGGTCTTGTGATGCTGGTGGAAGAGTGATTAGAAATTTTGGATAACCAGAACACCTACAGGGTGCAGCTACGAAATATTACATTCAAGAATCGCAATGTGAGGTACATAAAACACTTCAGATGTTAGTGGAGGAATAAATCAAATTGATTCGAAACTGTATTTCACAGTTGGGAGTGAAGGTGGAAAATGTGAAAGTTGAGATTGTTCGCAATTTTACGACAGTGGACGAACATTTTAATGGGGTTCGACGAGAGTTCAATGATAGACTCGATGTTGTGACAGAGCGAACTGTTGACAGTTTAAAACAAGAGGTGCAATTATACATAAAATTAGTCAATCCATTGCTCAGCTTGCCACCAAGATGGACATAGAAAAAGTAATGAAGATACTGGAGGAATTGATTAAATATATTGAAAGACGTATTTATAAATTTATACATACATAAAAGTCAGCAGCTAGTGCAGTTTTCTTCAGTACAATGTCGGACATCGCAAGTGAATTACATCGTGTGATGGAGTCTATTCGCTTTAAGTATTTGCTCGCTAAAAGGGTTAGACTTTTGAAGGGAAAAAAACGAATACATTTTTAAGCCAATCACCAGACGTCTCGATGTACTGAGAAAACCCAAAGAAGCTCCAATAGTTGTAAAGACAGAAGACGGAGTTGGCAACATGAAGAGTGAAGTCGATGATGGAAGTATGAAGAAGCGGAAACGTGATGACGATTCAGTTAACATCCATGAAGAAGTATTGGACTTAGACATGTCTCACAAAAAAAACAGCAAAGGAGAGGAGTCGAACCCATGCTCCGATTCGTAAGTACCTTAGTTCGTACATACCACATTACAATGATACAACCTATGGTGTTATAGAAATAATGGCAAATGGTTTCTGGGGGCCAAGGAAATAAAGTTCTTGCCTGGTGATGAAATTCAAGTCGATGATTATGCATCACATGGGACTCCAGGTCTATACGAACTATTGTTTCGCAAGGATCCTAAGGATTACACCAAAGCAGATTTGCAGGAGTACAAAAACTTGCTCATGCTCACAAATGCACACTATCATAACAATGATCCAGGAAGTGGTATTTATAAGGACGAATATCATGAAAAAATTAACATTCTTGTAGATCTCTTCAGTGAACTAGCAGTGAAAAAGGGTGATGAATTCAAGAAGGTGGACAATGGTAAGAAATTCGACTACGTTTTCTGGGATGATCCGAACGAACTTGTTGATGGACTGAGGCTTTTGGTTGCTTCGCAAAGAGCTAAGAATTACTAACACACAAACGAGATAATTACCATAATTGAGGAACTTAGGGAAGTGGTTATATACTATAAGTCTTCTGGGAATAGCGCAGGAACGACATGCAGCAGCTAGATGCAACTACCTTCGTCGCAGAGTCGTAACACTGGGAATAAATTATCTATTCCAGGCTAACCTCGTTGAGATGATTCCATATGCTAGAGTGAACACGGGATTTAAATATATGTTTACAGTCATTGATATGTATAGCAAATACGCCTGGGCCATACCAGTCAAGTCGAAGAATGCAAATGATGTTATGAAGGTTATGGAAGACATTTTGTATGAAGATCGTGTTCCAGCCAACCTACAATCGGACTTGGGTAAAGAGTTTTATAATGCTAAATTCCAGCTTCTAATAAAAAATATAACATAATTTATTATTCCACATATAGGAATCTCAAAGTATTCATTGTTGAGAGGTCTAATAGAACTTTACGAAGTGAAATGTGGCAGTACTTCACAGCTAATAGTACATACAAATGGATTGACATTTTGCCTAAACTTGTTCATGAATACAACAGTACTGTACACTCCACGATGCACATGAAGCCTAAAGATGTTAAGGACGATGTCCTGCTTCATACTGTTTATTCAAACAGGAAAAAGAAGGATTTCCGCAAACCTAAAGCTAAAGTTGGTGACCTTGTACGAATCTCCAAACGAAAAAGTGTGTTCGAAAAAGGATTCACTGCAAATTGGAGCCCAGAACTATTCCGTGTGACACATGTACGTGAAACGGAACCAAGAACATACTATCTCGAAGATTTAGACAGAGTACCAATTCGTGGTGGATTCTACGCAGAAGAAATCCAGCCAACCATGTTCCCTGTGGTAGGGTTTTCCAACTCGGTACAATTCAAGGGTTACAGTTGATGAAATCGAGAAATGACTTGAACGAACATTGAATATGTTTATCAACTCTAGATGAAGGGTTCGAATTAATTTTCACTTCAACTAAACCTCGAAATTCTCTGCTACTGATTATGAACCATCTTCTGATTTTGTCGACCACTTCGTCAATGTTCGTCACCACTTCGTCAACGTTCGTCACTGCTTCGTCAATGTTCGTCACTGCTTCGTCAATGTTCGTCATCACTTCGTCAACATTCGCCAACGCTTCGTCAACATTCGTCACTGCTTCGTCAATGTTCGTCATCACTTCGTAAAGTTTCGTCATCACTTTGTCAACATTCGTTACAGCTTCGTCAACATTCGTCACTGCTTCGTCAATGTTCGTCCCCACTTTGTCAATGTTCGTCATCACTTCGCAATGTTTGTCATCACTTCGTCAATGTTCGTCATCACTTCGTCAATGTTCGTCATTGCTTCGTCAACATTCGTCACCATTTTGTCAAAACCTGGGGCACCATCAAGGATAATAGCAGTTTCTCTAGCTGTGTTGTAGGTGTCGCTTCTGCTATGAAGACTTTGTGTTCAAGATTGTAATGCAATTACTTGAATCTTATAAGTGAACAAGTGATTGGTTTATTCGTTGTAAATCACAACTATTACATATCTGAGATTCAGTGCTATGGATGAAATTACTATTAAATCGATTATTGATTGATGGTTTTCAAGAGGTAACCTATGTGTTTTTGCATGTAGTAGTATGTATGAAATATATTGTGAAATAAAATAACATTTTTAGAAAATGAGTGTTTTTTTACCCTGAGTGATCAATGAGTATAATAATTAAATTCAGCACAAACATATTACATTAAATGTGCAGAAAGGTAGAGTCATGACAGAAAAATAAATCTTGCAAGGATACTGGTATTAAGACATTACATATCCGAGTAGAGGGAAATCTGAATCTAAACATATGTAATGCTGAAGGTAGGGGAGTGGGTGACAGGTTCTGATAGGTGCAGTAGTAATGGTGGTAAAGAGGGGCAGGAGGGGGAAATGAGCTGGGACAGGTTCAAACATGTGCAGCAGTAAGAATGTGGAAGAGGGGAAATGAGGGGAGAAGTGAGCTGGGACAGGTTCAAACAGGTACGGTAGTTCTGGTGAAGGGAGAGGGGAAAGGAGGGGGAAGTGCTATGAGAGTTCAAGGTTATGTGATGCAGGAAGAGAAGCTGGGACAGGTTCTGACATGTGCAGCAGTAAGGACTTGTAAGAGGGGAAAGGAGGGGGAAGTGAGCTGGAACAGGTTCAAACAGGTATGGCGGTTCTGGTGATGGAGAGGGGAAAGAAGGGGGAAGTGCAATGGCAGTTCAAGGTTATGTGATGCAGGAAGAGAAGCTGGGACAGGTTCCGATAGGTGCAGCAATAATGGTTGGATAAGAGGGGAAAGGAGGGGGGAAATGTGCTGAGACAGGTACAACAGTTCTGATGAGGGAGAGGGGAAAGGAGGGGGGAGTGCAATGATAGTTCAAGGTCGTGTGATGCAAGAAGAGAAGGTGGGACAGGTTCTGACAGGTGTGCCAATGAAAGAGGGAGGGGGGAAGTGGGGAGGTTGGGAAGGTACTGTAGAAAACGGCATGGTTATACAAAACTATAGTCAGTTACTTGCTGGATGCTGAAGAGGTCGGGTGCTGTCCGTAATGTCTGGGAGATGTGCAAGTAAGTATCGTAATTAATTACTGAATTGATCGTATATCGATCGGGTATAGATTAGATAATATAGGATAATTGATTAATTAAATCGAAAATTATTAATTGTTTGAATGGACTGATAATCGATCGGATATGGAGCGCAAGAAATTCTATAATAAATATTATCATTGACTTTTCATTTTTAGTTAATAAAGATATATCGGTATATACATACATGTATACTGCATAGCTTGTGAACCTTACATATAGTACAACACTAGAATTAAATAATCGATTACTCGGATATGGCGACGACAGTAGCATCCCTAGCAGAAAACTCGGTAACAACAACAAGATGGCAGCATTAGCAATAACTTCAAGGTCGAGCCGAAGGTTATGGCCGAAGATTGCCGAAGGTTACCGAGCATGGCTGAACGTACCCGATATATTTTTTTTAACTAAATCATTTTTATGTAAAGTGTTTTTATTTAAATTGATTTTATTTTAATTAAATTTACTTTTAAATGCCTGTAGGGTTGGGACAGAATGCGAAATCGAAAAATTTTTCGGAAGACTTGGAAGAAACTTCCAAGATGCCGATGGGAAATAAGATGGCTGAATTTGTAAACTTTTTTTCGGAATTTTTAAAAAATTTTTTCGGAATTTTTTTTTTGGAATTTTTTGAAACTGACGTCATTCAAGATGGCTGCCGGAAAGAAGATGGCTGCCGGAAACAAGATGGCTGCCGGAAACAATATAGCTGCTGGAAACAAGATGGCTGCCGGAAACAATATAGCTGCTGGAAACAAGATGGCTGCCGGAAACGGGATTTCGGCCAGAAACAAGATGGCGGCGGGGTGTCGGGTTACAGGTGTCTAAGGTCAACCACCAGCCACAGCCGCTAGCCCCTGTGCCCGGATTGCCATTTTACTTCTACTGGCGCGCTCACACTGGTGTATCTCACTTTGAACTAATGTAAACATTCTGCATCGTTAATGCAGAGCGTATACTTAATAGAAAAATACATATAATTATGTTCGACCTGTCAGACAAAAACATTATAAAAATTGTAACGTTGTCACATAGCAATGCACCCGATTTTGTTAAAGAAATATTTTGCATTGTATACTAATGTAGCATATTTATATAAGTTCATAGTGATATATCACGCCAGTGTGAGTATGGCAGAAAGTGTGGTATGCTGGAGCAAACAACATGCCGTATAAGGTTAATAGATGCAGTACTTCGATTCAGAGACCGCAAACTTGTGTTCAGTAATTTGCTGATTGTATGACAAAATTTTACTTCCAAATGCCAGTCATGCTTAAGAGGTACATAATTCAACGCTAAAAGCATTAATACATAAGAGTCGGTTTCTTGAAGCGAATTCGGGAAAATGAAACAACAGCAATCCTAGACAACAGTTTTAGCCAACGTTTTAAACAAAATTGTTTCCAGTGTTACGAACTTCTGAGGCACAATCTCTGACGCCGGAACATCATGCATTTTACCTGCGGCGCAAGAGATCATGCGTAACGAATGAGTAATTTTGGATAAATATTTACTCGTAAAGATGGCAAATACCATTATCTAGGATTGTCATTGAGTATTTTATCCATATTGGCTTCGAAAAAATGTAGTAATCAATTGATGTTTCCAGCGTTTATTTGTCTACCACGCACTCTTAATACGTACAATAATTATATTACGTATTACACTAATTAGTTGACGTAGAAGGGGCATATCATTTGTTTGCTAAGTATGTTGTAAAGATACACGTTTACGGTCGTATAATGCATCTTGATTATAGATATCTAAAACTGTATACAAACATACTGTACATTTGTTATACAGGATACAGTTTTCGTTATATGTCCTTAATAAATAAAATTAAATGAAACTCGCATATAGGCCCAGGGGCCATATGCTCGAGTTCTCTTTCGTATACGAGTCGCCCGCCTGAGGTACTCGAAATGGGCTGTTGATATGCTTGAACATGTCTTGTACCTTCGGAAACGAAATTTGAATACGGAATCTACTCGAATGGTTGCAGCTACTAGAATTGAGGATTACGGATAACAGAAGCGGAAAAAAAAATATATGTTACACTATATCAACAGTAAGACATTTTTGAGTAAGTTTTCGACAGTGTTTAAATAAGCTAGAAACTCACAGTTAATAAGGTGTTAAAAATTGTGATTGAGCTCTTTTATACGCATGTTTAACCACTAAATAATATATTATGGACTAGCTATTGTTAATAAATATAGTGTAAACTTTACTTAAAGCCGCCTTTAACATTGCATGTCATGAGTCGTATGTTTTTGCGATTTACTGAAACATACACATTTGCGCTTTTTCAAAAATGTCAATTAATTACTAACAAAATTGCACTTAAATATAGACAGCATATTAAATAAGAAAAACATCATATTAAGAGTGGGTGATTGATCGCTGAAAATGTTAACCGTGTGCTAGGTTCCACTATCGTATCAACATATCGAGGTTTATCCCCGCCTTATTTGTGTATTCATCTATGTTTTGTTATTCGTTTGTGAACAGTTTTAACGGTGTAAAAAATTTAATTTACGTTGTCAAATCACATAAAGTGCCACAAGCCGCAATGTTTTGCAAAATTATATAATACCAGATATTTTTTTATTATCCATTAATGAGGGCGGTTAATTTTATTTCAGTAAATACTGGGACAAAATGTTCTACATCTTAACAGTAGATATTTGGCCTCTTACGTAAGACTCGACGAAATTTTCTTTCAATTAATTAGATTGTCTCAATATAATTTCGTGAAATAATTAGCGTAAATACATAAAGGAAGCCCGGGCAAAGTGGACAACTTAACTTAAAAGCATTATTGTCGTAAGAAATAAGTCAATTAATACAAACGTATAATGGAGTATATTACTTAATTGCATGTTTTTTTCGAAAGACAATTTAATTAGTGATTTGAAACTTACAACAACATATAAAAAATAAAAAAGTAAATAAAAATCTCTGTTCAGTCACTTTGCCCTAGAGGCCGGATAAAGTGAATAACTTGTCCAGGCAAAATTGATACATTTAAAAACATGACTACTCAAAAAAGTCGTAACATAAGTATGAACCGTTGCCACTGTAACGTGTATCTACACGGCTCCACATAGTACACTGGGAGCATTGAATCCAGTCCTTTAAAGTGGCTCCGTGTATAGTTCTTCACACACTTGGCAGGAAAACGCTGATGTTGAAACTCTCCTGTTCTTTCTTACTGTTGTTTCACAGAATTGGTTTCCTATATTTCTACTAACTTCCATCACTTTTTTGCACTTTCTGTTGATTTTTTTTTTTTTTCATTGCTGCTCTCTTACTGTAGTGCTAATAAGAATTTCAGATCACTGGCATTGTCGTTTGCGTCTAGGTTTATCCACAGTCTGTAAGCGACTGGCAAAGAACGGATATAATGTGGACGGTAACTATATTTTGATTGTTTGGTTTAACATTGTGGTTGTTTTGATCTTTGAAAGAACTGTGCAATGGGAATGCATGACTGGATTCAGTTTCTTGGACGTACTCCATTGCAAATTGAACGACTGTCAAAGAAAACTAAATAAATAAAAGAAAACCATAATATAAGCAGAGTATGCTTAGTCAGCAAGATACATACACAACTAGAAATTCCAAAATGGAATCGGGTCAAATAGAAACAAGGAACAAACAGATAATAAATGAAAATAATAACAAATAAAATAAAAAATCAAGTAACATGCAACACAACGATGAGATGAAACAAAAAACACAGCAAATATCAGACACGAACAGAAAAATATCAAAAAGACACAACAAATAGACGAGACAAAACGCAACAGGTAACAGACGTATACAGAAAAGACAAACGACACAACGAAGAGACGAAACAAGACACAGTAGTTTTCCAGACAGACAGTGTTACGACGTTTCGGGAACAGATTCCAGTTTGACAGTCGTTCAATTTGCAATGGAGTACGTCCAAGAAACTGAATCCAGTCATTGTGGTTGTTTACTACAACAAGATTCTGGATTTCCCACCCCAGATTCAAAATAAGTAATAAGAGAAGACGAACTAGTAGCATCGTTGTGACATTCGTGAGTATATCTGGAGCAGCGGCAGGATCAGGGTTGATAGTCAGTGATACTGGAAGATGAATAATATTTGTCTGACCATTACCAATATCAGAAGCAACGCCATGGTCTTGACAAACAGTCTGAAGCATATTCCGGACCTGGATTAGGTCTATCCGTGACAGAAGCTTGATCATAATCAACATCAGAAATAATATGAGGCTTATAAGGGCAAATTCCCGAACACTGAAAACCACCAATTGAATTATCGGCAGTTGCTACTCTCAAATACGCAGATGAAATGTACAGATTTCCTGTTCAATACATACTTTCAAAGGCCCATAAACTGCAATATCTAGGGGCTGCATTTTGTGTGTTGCATGGGGTGCAAACTGCAAAAAATAGAGACGAATGGAACATTATGTCCTTCGGCGAAATCAAAAGTCTTTATGTATTTATGCGGCTCGTGATTATCAAGAATCAGCAGGACGTTTCTGTCTGGAGTAGGACGAACTTGTTTAAAAACAAAATGCAGCTACCGAAGAAAAACACTTCCATTGATCCAGCCATTATCTATACAAGAAGCTTGACAGCCTGGAGGTATTGAGTAAGGATAGTCTAGAGGAATCTTCCCTATGCTAAATTTTGAGCCTTTCTTCCCAGACCAGAACTTGTAGTTGGTGCAGCTGTCTGTGTTTTTTGAGCATCTGGGAGAAATTGGTAACCTAAATACAATTTAACGAATAGGGTATAACGGAAAGTGACTGGATTTTGTTGCTTGGATATACTCAATTTCGCAATGGAGTATGCCCAATCAACTAAATCCAGTCATGTATTCCCACTTCATAGTTGTTTCAAAGATCATATAACGGAAAGTTATGGTAATGCCGCTAATGTATTTAGATACTATCTACTTTTACTCTCACAAAATAGCCCTACTTACACCAACACTTCACAAGTAACATATCCATACACAGTAGCACTACCTTTACAAATACGCTTAAATCAAAACAGTACCATGCTTAATTTGTGGCTGTAACTAGTGGAATTGCCCCATGTTTTTCCTCGAAAGTATCGAAGTTCTGATAATCTTAGAATATTTTTTTATTTGTACTGAATAAGGGATAATGAAGAAATAACTTAATTTCACAATTGCAAACTCAATGGTAGAAAAAAATTTACGAAGGGCGACATTAAATGTTTAGTTCCCAAAAATAAAATTGATATTTTGATACCATGATGGTGTAAAAATTTGTCCATATTAAAAATGGTAACAATAAGAGAAATGCATACAGCGTCCTCTCTTATACTCGTAGTTCATATGGTATGTATGGAAATAAAAAAACAGTTTAGTCAAGACATTCGGTAACACGGACATTTTAAGTATTAGAGTAACCAATAACTAGGAATTTTATTATAAAGAAAAAATTTACTTACGGTAATAAAAATATTTTATATTCAAGAACATGCATTAATTATGGTTGTTCTAAAAGTAATGATTTCGTTTGGAGGAATTCAATTTTATTTATATTATTCGCTATGTTATATTCGTGCTGAAAATGAGCTCTTCAGTTTCAGAATAAAAAAGTAGTAAACCTTCCCAATCCCTTTCATTCTCCACTTCAGAGCCTCATTTAATGTCATCCTTTAGGGCATGCAAGTACCAACGGGCGGCCAGAAAGAAGTTTGGGCTCTGAGTACAATACCCTGATATCTGGTACACTTCCCTGTTCAATATTTTAAAAAGTCGAGAAGCATATTTCAGAAAAATGATTAGACTGCAATTGTCAAGACGCCACCGTACATTAGAAGCACCATTTAGGACATTCAATATCTTACAACTAACTTATTCTAGATAATTATTTAAATTAAAGTATTGCATGCTGTTGCATGACAAACTCATAATAAGAAGTCATACATTAAACTTAGCTACAAATATCCTCTAAAATGGACATACACTGTCATCGCTTAGTATCGGCTTCATTTGCTATTATTATATTTTTCTTTTTTAACCGAGAAAAATTTGAAATTTACGACTCTAGCGTGAATTGTGTATACCTTACACTACAGTTCATTCATGATAGTTGAACTTTAAACGTATAAGTATGCCGTTATCAGTTAAGAAAATGATATATTAACAAAAGTTGCTTGTCCGATTGTGGCTAGCAGCTCAATCGCCAGGCATGTACATTGTTGCATTTTACATTCTTCTCCTCTAAATTCCATATAAGCAAAAATTAAATAATCGAATATGACGATTGTTGTTGTGCCATAGAACGCTTACCTACATCGGAAACATTCCGCCAGTAAGGTTGAAAACATTTTTTAAACTTTAGAATTCTAATTAGTTCAAAATTGAAAACTAATTTTATTTTCATGCCAAATAATGCATGATCCTGTAAGTTAGTAAGAAAAAAACTCTCGTGAGTGGGTATTCATTAAGTAATTCATTGATATAGGCTATGGTTTGTGCACATGTAATCTTATACATAAAAATAATACATTTATTTGTGTTAGAAAGGAGTGAAAGTTTTCAGTCTACGTGTCCTTGTACTTCTAGCTGATGTGTTTCATCACGGGTGCACCATAGGAATTGCGTGTGTATAATGTAAAACAAATCCTTGTGACGTATTATTTATGTTTTAAGTGTAATAAGGATTACTTATATACGGGGTTGTTCTAGTTTACTGAACTGTATATAATAAATTAATTGTTGTAGACATTAAAAATTTTCTTTGTAACATGGAAGGAGGGGAGTGATAAAGCTTAAAGAGTACAACAATATGACAGCTCCTTTAAACAAAATAAATTCAGGTTTAAATAATTTGCGATTACGTCCTCGATTTATGTATTGTAAATTGCGTACAAATAGCAAAGCAAACGAAGGTAACGTAAAATAAGTAAGGTTTATGTCATTTGCTAACGAAGCAAAGAAAATGAAAAGAAGTAAGCCTATGTCCACGAAAGGAAAAGCAGAACAATCTAAGCAAATTGCTAGGCCTACAAGATCAGCGAAGAAAATGTAACAAAAGCCAAGAAAAGAAGGAAAAGAAAAATAACATTTGATTCGTCTTCAGAAGACGCAGAGATAGAACTAGAAAAATTGTGTGATGATAATGAAATGGATGATGTGCTCGACGAAATTAATGAAGTATGTCTAGTGTATGGTGAATTCGGTAACAATGAACTTTGGTTCAGGCGTGTGTCATGTTCTAAGTGGGCACACTCAGAATGTAGTGGATATGACTCACCTGAAATGTACATATGTGATTTTTGTAAGGACTGAAAAAATGTAATATCCAAGCCTACATAGGATACAGTCTAGAAAAGGTATTGTAATACGTAAAATTAATTTAGTGCCGAAGATGTTTTATTTGGCCAACTTCAGGAGGCCTAGGTGTTAAAAATTTTGTAAGGTTTCATTTTATTGTTATAGGGCCTACCTATCTAAATTTTCTCAATCAGTTGTCATGTCTTTAGTTGATTACGGCAAAATAATTTTAATAGTCATGTCAAAATAATATTTGATTCCTTAATTGACGTAAAATTATTCCAATTTTTCATTTAATCATAATGTTAGGAATACAATTGAACAAATAAACATGTGGTGCGTGCAAGGTATCTACTTTTTTGCTGTTAACTATTTACAGAATATCCCATTTTATAAAAAAGAAAATTGTATGTGTTATTCATGTCAGATTTTTATGTTACAAACCTTAGTAACAGCATGGCGGCATTGCCACCGTGCTGTGGTAGTATTATCCCGGGTACTGGGTAATACCGCCAATCACATATTTTCACTCAGAACGCTACAGCGTTTGTTCTATGTAGCCTTTGGTTATTTGGTCACAGCAGGTGTTACGTTGATATACTTTGCTTACTTTATCAGTAAAGTTGTGCTCCTATGCACAATTTGTTCATGAAAAATCAATTGATTATCTTAAGGTGGTGGCATTACCCCGGCCTCCCCTAAATAATGCTATTTTGTGAGACTAAAAGTAGATATTATCTAAATACATTAGCGAGATAACCATAACATTCCGTTACATGATCTTTGAAACAACTATGTAGTGGGAATGCATGACTGGATTTAGTTGCTTGGACATCCATTGCGAAGTGGAGTATATCCAAGCAATTAAATCCAATCACTTTCCGTTTTATCCTATTCTTTAAATTGTAGTTAGATTACGAACTTCTCCCAGATGCTCAAAAACTTTTCTGCTTTCAAAGTACTTCGTTGATTTTACAGTAAAATATCTATGTAGTATATTGTTAGTTTAACCTAATGTGGCGTCCTTTAAGAGACCGTATGATTTGCCTCGTATGATTCCAACTGTTGTAAACAGCTCTAATATAAATCTGCTCCAAATTATAATTAATTAATTATTTCTGCAAGCACATAAACATTGCCGCTGTGAACGAAAACTATAATTTACCAGTAGCGCAACTGCATGACCGAAAATTTAATTTGCGCCATATTGTGTAATACATATAGCTATATGCATGTATATATTCATATTTAAATAATTAACATAAAGTTCGTAGCTTAGCCTTCTTGGTCATTTTAAGGTTTCTACTCTGAGGAGAGTTAAGTAAACAGTAGAAAACTATTAAAGCATTTATTCGTTACTTGAACCACTTGGTACCCTAACATTTTTCGCTCAGAACTAGGGTACTGTGTTATTAAAATAGTCAAGAAAATGGCCTATAACAGCGTAAATTGATTGGAAACAGTGAAGTATATTGCTGTATAATTGGTTCGCGATAAAGTGAGAACTTTTCACAATAATTTCGTCTATAATAATTATTTTTGAATATAATGTGTGACAGAGTACCAAACAATCTGTAAACTTTGTTACGTAGGTTAATATCTTTGTGTTAAAATGTTGAAGGAAACGATAAATTAACTGGAAGGAAAAAGTTAACCAACTCTTCAAAAGTGCTCATTTTATCCCGAACCAACTATACCAAGGCTTGAAGGACGTATAGCTTAATTATCTGGTGGGCAATAATACGAGCAGATTAATATCTGGACTTAAGCATTCTTACCGCCCACTCAAAAATATTAGGAATTTTGATTTATGTGAGCAACGTTGACTGTTTTCCAGGTTACCATGTAGTGTTTACATGTCCGGCATTATTATTTTTGTTTTGTTAGTGGTGAGTTGCCATTTGTTGAGTGTATGAAAGTTGTGACATGTCACTACGCAATATTTGAGGATAGTAAGAAATTAATCCATAGTAAAATTATTGAAGTAAAGATTCACTGATAATACAAGAATAAAATATTGCAACGAAATGATACCGAATATCCTTTCCTGCGTGCATTTTCGCGTAAATATAAGATGTAGTGGAATGAAGTGAGTGAGTGAAGAGATTTTGGTCAGCGCTTAACATCGAGGTCTTTAGCGCTGGTGAGGGCTGACATGATGTGAGTATGGAGCAGCGCCGGAATGAATGGGCGGGGGAAATGGGAGATCCCTGAGAAAACCCGCTGACCAATGGCATCGTCCAGCACGATTCCCACATGCGAAAATCCGGGGACAGACTCCGCCGGGAATCGAACCCGGATTGCCTTGGTGAGAGGCGAGAGGTCTGACCCATCGGCCACCGCGGCCCCATGGTGGAATGAAGGAAACAGATGCATTGTAGCAACAAACAGCAGTTATCAGTTTTTCTCTTTCGGTACTAGCTATTATTCCTACTTGTTGATGCTTTGTGAAGTGAACAAAATGGAAAGTGAAAGAAAGACACGTAAATTTACCACAAAAAAAATTGTAGTTCGGCTCTCCTGCAAAAGAAAAACAAGGAACACTGAAGAAAAAAATCAAGAAAAAGTACATTTGTAGACAATATTTGTGGCTAAATGAAACGTATGTGCATCTTTTTCATGTAAATATGTGTGAATCTGTGTATGCATATGTGTGTGTTTCGTGTGTGTATGTTTTTTGTTTACTTATTTGTTATTTTCTTAATGGCAAAATTAAGTAAGGCTTGTTGCCTTATTGCATTTAACCATGTACAATAAAACATAATAATATAGTACATTTCTAAGTAATAACGACCAAATAAAATTTGCTTAATATATACTTTATTTTAGAAGCAGCTGAACTAATATATTCAGTTTAACAAATTAGACTTACATTATTTTAAACATCTTCATCGATACACAATTAATTCTGACCTAATAGTTTATGACTTAGCATTAGATAGTTTACATAATTCATTATACTGACAAATGTATAGCCTATACTTGTGTGTGTCATATTTAAAAATCAGGAGTGTTGGCGAATTTTGCAAGTTGGCAAGTGAGCTGTTCCATGTTCGAGCAACAGAAACGGTAAATTACCTTGAGAAAGAATGTGAATAGTGGTTTTAAAGGATAGCCCTCGACACTGCAATGTAAAAAAAGAGAAAAGAGAAAATGATTTAGTGTGGTGTAGGAATTCTCAGCTGATGGGATGATGCAGAAGTGCTTATTGTTCCCTAAATGTTCCAATCTGCTTGTCAAGACGCTGAGGGCAGCATATAATGAATTACCTTTTTCAGGCAGGGTTAGGCTGTGAAGGAAACTGTTGCCCTTTGGACGTAGTGGTTAAATTGTTATAGATACTATATTACATGGCTTAAGATAACTACGTACCTGGTGCATGCATGGACGGTATTGTAGTGTGTCACGCGAATACTTTTTTTTTACGAGATACCGCTTAATTTATTCCTATTGCGGTTATAAATAAATATAAAACACACTTCAAACTACACACCTCCCTTTTTAAATTTCAGCATGCGTGTATAAAACATGAATTTTGGGCCTCTCAAAATTACTTAAAACGTCCTCAATTCATAAAGTGCAAAACGAGATGTGTTCATTGGCTATTACTTCATACTACACAAAAATTAAATTTTAGGGTCATCGCTGTAGGTCCCAAACGAAAGAGAATTCTACGAAAACCTTACACGTTAGTACATCATGCTGCGTATGGAGGCGACAGTCTCTCGTCGAGCATAATGCTCAGGTTATTATCGCACCGATGTTCCCAAGCGTCAAACACGGAAATTTTAATCCGGTAAGGCCTTGCACTAAATGAACCAAGGCACTTTTTACATTGATATTTTGCTGAAATGTTTTAAGTCGACATACACAACACCACAGCATCAGAGTACAGGAAACTAGTGTGGAGGTACATCGCTGGCACAACTACGAGTGACCTGCCTCCAACAACCTGTCGGCATGAAACAGTGTGGTATTTTATGTACACCCCTTACCGGCGAGACGACAGCTACAATGTTAAATCTCCGTAAATTCTCGAAAATATTTACAGAAAAGTAGTGTAATTATACGGAAGTTGCTTCTGTATTTTTTGCTTACGGAAGTGTGTCCGTATTGCCAATTTACGGATGTCTGACCACAACTTTCCGTAAATTCATGGAATTATTTTTCTACAATTTTAAAGCATATTTTATTGTGTTTCTTTAAAAAAAATTTCGGGATTAATGATCATTTATGACTCTTAGAGTTTATGTACATACACACTGGTGCGAAACGAAGAGACAACAAGACAAATTAAGATAATAGAAGCGAAGTGCTGCTTCCCGGTTGTCCACATTTTGCCGCAAGCGAAGGAAAGATTCGCGCATGGTCAAGGGCCGAACAGTCTAGTAAGTGACTGAAGTGTTCTGAGGAGGCCACGCACATCTTCTGTCCTCCTCGCTTCATCTATCTTGCAGTGTGCACCCACACATGTCACAACATGGAACTTATCACAACTGAAAAATAATCGTAATTCTTCTGTGCATTTCACACCAGCAAGTATGCATGTTTAAAGTTTATTTCTATATAGTAAAATCTTTTTCTCATATTGATACTAATGAAGTTCTGTGAAATCAGGATGCCAAAACAAAAGTTGTCTAATGTAAAGTTGGTCTCTTACCACTGCATGGAGCTCGCTTATTAGTTATATTTTCACTTTTGTACAACGGTTAGAGTGTCTGCCTGCCAATCGTAATGTCGTTGGTTCGATTTCTGGCAAAATTCAAGAAATTTGTCTGGTTACTAAATGGTACGCCAAGATCTCGAGAAAACATAGCAAATAAAAGAAAACCATATTTCTGGAAATTGGAGTTGCCGGTAAATTAAAGAAATTCTATTTTTGTGAGGAAAATGGATTGTCTGTAATTTTAAGGAGGATTCTGTTACTAAACAAAACTGAGTGCCCGTTACTTTACGATGATTTCTGGATCGTTTTTGAATGTACTTTTCTGTAATTTCATGGAAATTTTTTGTAACGGTGTATTCAGCATGCCACCACCTATGCGAATTCCACTCTCCAGACAGTCAAAGAAATTTTAAGGGTTGCTCAGCTATCAAGCAATGCAGCAATGCCATCCTGCCTATCTCTCCTGCTACGTCGTACAGACAAGTCACTTATTCATAGCTCGTATCGGGCAAGCATGAGGTTCTTATTTTGCCCTTACATCCATGCCAAAGTGGTGACTCTGATGTGACTGGGCAATGCGAACGATCTGCCGTGCGGGTCACGAGGCCGTCGCATCTTTGCCGCGCAAGCAGCACCACCTATGGCACAGTGTGCACACTCGAGAAGTCGAACCATGAACTTCTGTCCCATGCCTGAAATTCGGGGCGTGCTTCCACGAGTCGTGGCAGTGCGAATAGTTGAAACTTCTGAGTTCTGCACCACCCCAGCCTGCCACACCAAACTCCAGCATGTAGCAACACCTACACTAATAGTAAATGAACCTGCCAATACTTCGAGACTTCTATGGAAATGTCAGCCGAATCACCACCTAGTGTGTCATTAGACAGTGTTGCAGTGTGTATTCCGCCATTCTGGGTGTCAGATCCAGAGGTATAGTTTGCCCAGGTGAAAAACCAATTTGTGCTCGCCAGGATAACTACTAACCAAACAGTATTCAGTCATGTCGCCGGCAATTCGGACAGCCAAGTTGTCTTGGAATTTCGCGATATACTTTGTGCTCCCCAGCTGAGGGCCGATATTAGAAATTCAAAAACAGTATCGGTAAAGCACTGGAGTGATGTTCAGGAGAAAAAATCAAACAACTGCAGGAACATCAGGAGATGGGTGATTGAAGACCCTCCCAGTTCCTGAAGCACTTGAAGAGCCTAGTGGGGACTACGACACCCGAAGAATTCCTTTGGTCTTGATGGCTGGGCCACCTACCAACCCCGACGCAAGCGATCCTATCTACTCAGAGTCAATAACCCCTGGAATTATTGGCCGACCTTGTAGATACCATAGCCGACACAAATCTGATGCCCCAGGTAGCAGAGGCAGTATCAATGGATGCCGTGTCCGACAGGATGGCCTCGCAAATGACTACGAAAATCGGCGAAAAGGCAACAACTTTATAGTAGGAAAAAGCGCCTTGTAGATAATACCACTTCCCTATCAGCCATCTACCATGTGACCACCTGCAATTTCAGCAACATTAAGGCAATTCCTCTGTCATGTTATTATGAAGAATCTGGAAAAGCACTGGAACATCACTCGCACATTTGGTACCCAATGGCCTACACAACATTCCACAGTTCACCAAATCTGCCCAACTGCTGGGCAGCCAGATCAAAGCAAGTAATTCTGGTAGGCACTATACAAGTTACTGATTGCGAAGCAGGAATTCACAGCCCTACTCTAACTTGGATCAGCCCATCCTTCTAACAGTTTCTGGTCTTCCCCACTCCAAATGATACCCACAAAAGGAGATGAGTGGAGACACTGTTGAGACTACATGATGCTTAATGCAGACTACATGATGCTTAATGCTCACAAAATTCCCGACAGATATCCAGTTCTGCACAAGCAGGATTTTCTCACATCATATGTGGCAAGACCATTTTCTTTACAATGACATCATCAGGGAATAGTACAATATTCCAGCCCCTAAGCAAATATTCCCAAAACTACCTTTTGTGTGTACTAGTTCCCCTTTGCATTATTTGGCCTCCACAATCCTTTGAAAATATCCCAAAGATATATCGACGAGGTTCTCCGTGGTCTGGAATTTTGTGTCATACATTTAAATCTTTGTGGCATCGACCAGCGAGGCAGAGCAAGTGTAGAATATGGAAGAGCTATTTGACTGCAAAGTGCATATTTGTGGAACCACAGGTATCCTTCTTAGGGCAAAGCATTTCTGTGGGAGGAACCAATCATATGTCTGAGAAACTGAATGGTGTCCTCGCGTACAATAAGCGATGTACTGCAAAATAACTGTGTCAGTTCACTGGGATGGTCAACTTCTACAGATGTTTCATCCCCAAGGCAAAAGAGACACAAGCTCCCTTCCATGGGATGCTTAAAGGGGATATGAAAGGCAAGGACCCAGTACCACGAGCGCTGGAAAGTGAAGTGTTCCTTAGTTGTCAGACGGTACTGTGGAGTACCATCAAACTGAACAAGTATGAGAACCCAAACATATAAATGAAGGCAAAGCTTATATTTTCAATGCACATTTATTATAATAACTGGCTCGTTATTATGTTGGTACATCAAATATTATTAAAAATAAACTCTTTATACATTATTTTGGACAGTACTCTGAAGTACCTATGGTCTCCAACACTATAAAACACATATCAAAAAAATGAAGTGTCAAAACACGGGAAATAAATGTTTACATTTATGTTATGCAAGTTTACAATTGCTAAATATACTATTCTGTGGGTAAACAAACAGGACTTAAAAGAGTATTTACAAAAATTATGAAGTTTGCAGTGACACATAGAAGTCCTTACACAGAATAATACTAGCCTAATTTTCATTGTAAAGAGTTGTAATCATTTCACGTTCTTCCTAAATAGGCATCACTTTACCAAGGCTTTTAACTTAATCTTGTAAATTTACAAAAAATTTAAGCCAAATATACAAATACAAATTTCACATTACAAACTATAGTGGTTAATCACGAAGTGTTTGAAATTTGCAGTTAGTTTGGAGTCCTTACACAGAGTAATACTAGTGTAACTGTTTACTCTAAACAGTTCTAAATCATTTCACATTCTTCCCAAACAGATATTACTTTACCAAGGCTTTTGACTCAAACAAAAATATCCCAGTTATTTTACAAAAATATAAGCCTAACATATACATATACAGCTTTCACATAAAACATAAATAAAGAGAAATAGACAATGTTATGTACACAGCTGTTTCACTGAGTAGTTTTCATTCTACAGACACTATCAGCTCATTATTGTGTCTCATCGAACAAGCGAGGTAAGACACTTTGTAATGATATTTAATCCATGCCATGGTATAGAGCAAAACAATTTTTTTCTCATTACTGCAAAGGAAACATTTACAGTATGAGCAGTGTGAATGATGCTCGGACTGAATACCTTAGAGCGAACACATTTCACAATATCCTCTTTGTTTTACGAACTTGGGCCAATGAACACCTCTGTTCCTCAAACGCGCATCAGGGCACACAGACTAAACTCGACCGCATCGTTTGTGGGCACTACCAGCACTGCCTACTACACCACTTATCTGGCCAGGCAGTCTCTCTTGGAAGATGGCAGAATCATCCTTGTCATCAATCCCTGAGAGACACTCTTTCGATATTCCAACAGGGAAAGCCTCTATTCCATCACCTTTGTATAGATTACATAGGAGATGAAAAAGGATAGGTCAAGCATGCCCCACAACAATCGGTGCCACCGTTTCTTAGATCGTCTGTCCATGCCATAGGTCATTCTGAGCCTGTCGGCATAGTCAACACCACCCATGAAGGCATTGTAATCCATCACAATCTGAGGGTACACAACATTTGACTTTTTCCCATCCTTACCACTCCTTCCAACAAGTCATTTTAGACCCATGGTAGTTTGAGGCCAGGTGCACAGCTTTTGTATCCTTCCACTTGAATATACTTAAACTGTTCTGGGAGAACCTGAAGTCAGTGTCATCTCATTTCATTTTCTTTTCATACAGAAGTTGAGGAATTCCTCTTCTTTGTGGCCTGATGGTGCCGCAAGCTAGAGTGACTTCAACACGTAGCTTGTCTAGGAGTGGTAGTGATGTGAAGTATTTGTCGAACACAAGTATTCGATTGGTGTTCCATACTTCTTGGGAGATAGACAGCACCACTCGCTCCCCTAATCCAAAACTCCAAATTAATTTTCATCTGTTCGTTTTTTCCTTGATAGATGGAAAATTTCTTTGTGAAACCTATTAGATCTGCCATGCTCCAAATCTTATAGCCCCGTTTTACTGTCTTCATACTATTAATTTTTTTCATTGAATTTTTTCTTTTGAACTAATGACTGACTCGTCAATACTAAGAGCCCATGTTCCTTCAAACAGTGTTGTAATTTTCTTGTTCAGTTTCTCTATCATATCCACATTTTGTATTTATTGTTTGGGGATGTTGCCGAGTGTCGTTCGCATGAAAATGGCTTTGGATTTCATCAAATATATTGCGAGACATTGTCTCTCTGACCATTTGCATACAGAATGCTGGATCCAGTGCCCAGTAATGCCTCCAGTTGGGCAATTTGTGGAACCCTATAAAAATGTATTCAAATAAATGCAAACTGTTCGTCCTTCTTCAGATTTTGTGATTTATTCTTCTGAGTTGCATACAAATTACTCTGGTAAACTAAAATGTCATTCAGATCGTTTACAAGTGTTACCAAAATTCTGTAGGTGTGTGGCAACTATCTAAGTGTCCCTCAACAACTCCTTCAGATAGGGAGTATTCCGACAATCCCATCTCCTTTTCACGTTTTCTCCACAAACGATTCGGCACTTCTGTGTTTTTAGTTCTTTGTCTGTCACCTGCAACACCTCCATTCTCGAACGAATCTAGCACTTCTGTTTTCAATTCTGGGGCAAGATTTCTCAGAATTCACCCGAACACTGTTTTCCACCATTATTTAATCTGCTGCTTCATTATTACATGGTAAATTATTCCATGTTGAGCATGATGGCACATCAGGAATATTATTGACTTATTTTTTCAAAAATTTCATCAAATGTGCTTCTCTCTAAACTCTGGTTATGTGTCACATATTCACCTTGTTCATTGTCAGATTCAATTTCTGTATCAGTATCATTACCACTTGGAAGTTCTTCAAATAGCATCTTGTATATTTCATCCTGACTTAGATACTGCATTATTTTTCTTGATGACACGATGTCAGGACTACACACAAATTGTAAAATAAACAGAATATCACCAAACATAAATACCTATTTACCTGTTGAGAGAGCCAATATTATTTTGATCTTGCTGCCCAATGATACTCTGCAGTCAAGGACTATATACGTCCATTTCCCGCAAGTCCTGCTATTTAAAAATTATGAATTTATGTAAATATGCATTATGAATGTCCACAAAAAATAATATGCAACTTGAATTACAAAGAAAGCCAAACTTTTATAACGTTGCCGCCAAATAATACATCAATTGAGACCTAAGTAAATAATGAAAAGTGAAAATTAACATTCTTTTTCTTTGCTTGAAATGCCACCAACTGTGAAAACTAAACTTTTTCTACAGTTCTTACTGGTACCTGTAATTCTCAATGGGTCAGAACTTAGTTTGTATTTAAATTATATTGCATCAGATATGTTATGGTACTCTGGAGTATCATCTGTCAACGAGAAAAGCTAAGGAATTAGTGTTTGGTAGGCTCTCTGCTCTCATGCGAACTATATTGCTGGTTGATCCAATTCCGACAGCTCCACTAGCACTTATGACATATGCCTCTGACTTCACAGTTAGTGCAGTGCTCCAGCATCATGGTAGCCATTGACTTTTTTCTCGAAGAAATTCAACACTGCTCAGCATATGTACACGACTTACGACTCCGAGCTTCATGCCATCTGTTTGAGACTCCACGAATTTCACCATATGGTAGAGGGAGAGATTGCACTGCATTCACTGACCACAAACCACAAACCACTCATTTTTGCTTTCGCTCTAAAGTTTGGGAAAATTCTCACCACACCATTCACAGCAGCTGGGTATCATCAGCCAACTTAAAAGCATTCAGCATATCTTTAGTGTCGACAATGTATTTATCATTGCCCTATCCCTGGTGAGTACTGACGCCGATTCTATGGACTACCAAGCCCTAGCTGCATAGCAGAAGGAAGCTGAAAATCTTAAACAGTACTTGCAGCAGGATTCTGGCCTACAGCTTAAGAAGTTCGCTTTGTCGTATTTACCACTCAATCTTTAATATAATGTCTTCACCCCAGTAGTAAGAACTATCGTCACACTGTGTTCGGTGTAGTGTATAACCTCGCCCACCCAGGATCGGGGCATCCATCAAATTAGTCACTCAGAGATTTGTGTAGCATCCATAAGGTCAGACTGTCAAAAGTGGGCACATGCATGTTTTTTCATGTTGGCACTCGAAAATTTTGCATCATGTCTCCTCTCCAACAGGTGCCTCAAAACCATTTTCGTCCTGATTTTGTTATGTTCATATCGACATAGTAAGGCCCCTGCCACTGTTCCAAGGCTTCCAGTACTGTTCTACTATTGTTAGCCATTTCTCCTGGGGGCTATAAATAGTTCCTGTGGAGGTCACTGTGACCACAGCCATTGCTCATGCTCTGTATGCCACATGGATTGTACGATTTGGTACACCTGTGAGATAACTACCAGTCAGGTGAGACAGTTCGAATCTACACTTTTCAGAGACCTCTGTAAAGTGACAGGAACATCGCGGTAGAGAGAATGCACTTTCTTCTAAAGGCAGCCACGCAGTGCCACAACTCCGAGCACTGGGTAGACATCTTGCCTACCATGCTTCTGGGCATACGAGCAGCCTGGCGTGAAGACCACCATGATTGGTATGGGAAACCTCTTCATCTCCCTGGAGAACTGTTGGTAGCCCATCCACATTCCCAAATGGTAGACACAGCAGGACTTGTAAGGGAACTCCGGCAACATTTCGGGGCACTCCGACCTGTAGCAGGCACACATCATGGTGAAATGAAGACATTTGTGTTTAAGAACCTGGCCACAGCAACATAAATATTTGTACATCGTGAAGGGCTCAAGAAATTCCTCCAAAATCAATATGAAGGCCAATTCTTGGTGGTCAACAGATCACCGAAGACCTAAACACTCGAAATGCATGAACGACAAGTCACCTGTTTTCATCGATCACCTCAAACTGGCATATACACTTGTCAACCAGCCCCCTGACAATATAGCTTTATCCATCCATACACCAGAACCAGCAGCACACCAGTACTCACCAGGCTCAGGTGATGCATCTCCTAGCTCTACTCCAGCAGTGAGGAGATCTGTCCTCCACATCTGCTTTCCTGACCGCCTCCAATGTAGTTTTTTGGGATGCTAGGCTCATCACTGAAAGGGGGCACTATGGTGGCATTTCACTGGCACACCTAGGAGTGATGCTCACCTCCAACAGCTGGTCAGCATCAGGCAACGTGGTGGCCACTATACACCTGTGGCTAGCAGGGCGACAGCTATTCACAGTGTCACCACCAATCCGAATTCCCCTCTCTAGGCAAGCCAAGATATTACAAGAGTCGGTCGGCGATCCAGCCACTAAGCATTGTTATCCTACCAGGAGATGGCAGACTCTCCTGGAATGCCGTACAAACTAGTCACCTATTTCCAGCCAGTGTGGTAATGTGAATATGTAGATGTGTAGAGCTATAGAGCATATATTTTGTAAATACCTGGCTTGTGTTTGGAAACCATAGTGTTCTCATTATGCCCTCATGTCCATACCAAAT
Organism: Medauroidea extradentata; assembly: GCA_003012365.1. NCBI lineage: Eukaryota > Metazoa > Arthropoda > Insecta > Phasmatodea > Phasmatidae > Medauroidea > Medauroidea extradentata. The sequence goes on along the minus strand of PNEQ01093086.1, from coordinate 80,770 downwards.
ACAGGATGGGTCAGTGAACAGAGTGCTTAAATATTGCGTAGTGCTAGTTTATAAGACATAAGTCGGAAATATGTTTTCAAGTTCATAAAGAAAATGTAAAAAGTGTAAATGCTACCCCGAATATCGACTTTGAATTTTCTAAAATTATTTTGCATTGTTTAGGCACTGCCATATCAATAACGTCATTAGATTATGTCATCATTATATACATATAGGCTAATGGAAAAATGGGGAGTTATCGCTCAATTCTATTTTTACTTGATACCTGTAGTGTCTACTTTCCCGAGAAAATCGCAAAAAATTTAATGAATTCTGTAGTACCAAATATATGTTAATAGGAAGTCGCAACACCCAAAACTTTCATATACTTTCAAACACCAGTGCAAAGTTTGGAATACATCATCTTCTTCTTGTTTGAGACAATGCACTCCTTCACACTTTCTGCATGCTGTTATAAGAAGAATGCGAGATTGTAGATAATGGAGCCACATTCTCTTCACATTTATTTTGAAACTTTAACGAAAGGATGGTGAGATTAATGCAGTACTTGGTGAATTTTGAGAAAAACAGCGAGTGTGATATTTCTTAGGAACAATCTCATACGACGCCAATTTTATGGTTTTGTCACTAACAACACAATGCCATGATCCACATGTACACTTATTTGCAGGTTTTATTGCTGGTCCAACAGCACTAGCTTCCCGAATCAGGTGTTTGGAATCATTGTGTTGCATGCAGTATCAAGTAGTGAGTCGGAGCTGCTACTAGCCTTGTTCAATGTACCACATAGTGTCCCAGTTGTGTGACCATCTTGCAATGTAGGTTACCCCATTTTTCTAGTTTCCATGGTATGCATTTTAATATACTGTCGTGTTGAAGCACCCACATTTCCTTTTATACTACCAATAGTAGTGATACTAAATTTAGCATCATCTACCTGCAAGAAAAATGTACTGTCCAATTCATGTTTATCCATATTAGATGAATTTATGATCCAGAGATTCCGTAGTCGGTGTCCCTTCAATAGAAATCTTGTGGTAAATTAATATAAAATAAAATAAAAATTTATGTGTTTCATTGCAACTGAAATATCAAATGTGACATTTTGAGGATATTCGAAATTTTAAGCATTTTAAGTTGAATTAACTTCAGTACTATCTGACATACTGATGTCGGATGTATTAAAAAACATCACAGAAAGATCTAGAATGTATATTTTTCTTCTTCCAGACCATAGTCTTATCTTTCTCAGAGTTTTGAAAGTGGTTGCTTCAAACTAAAATTCTACTCACAAAGAAAGTTTGTGAATATTCAGACATACTTGACGATTTATGTCCTCCTGCCACTAGCCAACCTAGTTTAGTATTCTGCAGATATGAATAGCCCAATCCGGACCTTTGTTCAGGGATAATAAGTTGGAAGATGATCTCTGCTCCAGTAAGTAGACAAGTTTTAACTGGTTCATTGAAATATTCATCAGCAAATTTTGTGTCATGGGAAATTTTCCAATCTTGGTAGCTAATGTGATTACTTTGAACATTTCGAGAAATGTTAAGTAACACAAAACAATGAATATCTCCGCAATATTATGTTATCTTAAACATAATCTGGACTGTGGTGCAATACTTGGCCTCTCTTCTGACGTTATTTATTACTTGTAATGGTACATTGTGAGGAAATGTCGTCAGAAATTATCTCTGAACTAAGGATTCACTGACAAAATGTGCTTGAGAAAAGAGTCCAATAATCCACGAACCTTCCATTTTTGTCACACATTTTCACTGTAGCAGTAGGAAGTAGATGTGTGTAGTTTGACATTTAAAGAACAATTCTGTTTATTTTACTTAAATTGTCACAGAATGTTCTGTCTTAATTACTATCTGAGTTACACGTTGGTTGTACGGCATTGTCACATGTAGCTCGATATTCGTTAGTTAATTTACGTAATAATGTATCGCGTTTTCGACCACATGTACTACACGAGCTAGATATGAAATGTTGTGGTATATTCGTAAATTTCAAGCAATTAATGTTAAGTTATTTTTAGTAAATTCAGCACATCTTTGAAAGATATATTTTAAAAATTCAGGATGCCTATTTAACGTACATATTTCAGTGCAGTTTATGCAACTTCTGCTGGTTGTGCCATAAACATGTGTTATGTTCTTCACTTGCCCTGTGGTTGTCTTGTATCTTGTTAACTGTGACTACTGTTACTGTAACTGTACTGGCTTTCCTGAGTTCTGTACTGCTTGGAGGAATTCCCCCAAACTTTACCAACCAACCCAGGAGGTCCAGGAAGGGTAAACCAATAGGGTAAACCAATCAAGACAGCTCCTAGGCCAGCTAAGCAAAGAAAGGGGAAAACAGTACTAACGTGGACACAAGTTGTTGATCAGTGCTCCTTATTGAAGGTCAGAGAAAGGGCCGAGCCTCTTTTCCCCAACACTTCGCATTAAAGATTATTAATTTAAGATACCATACAAATTAACTTAATTTTTAATTTAGGAGCATGAGAGTCTTTATATATTAAACTTTATTAAATGAGTTAGGTGTAGTAAATAAAATTGTAATAATTCATAAAAAAATTTTATATACCTTGATTAGTTGCTTGGATAACAATAAATTCTTTGCTCGATGAGTATTTGGTGTATGCAGATTAACCAATACGGTACATTAACAAATCAAGAAAAGTACGTATGGCTTAAGAATATCATAATAAATAAGTTAAACAAGGGGATCCCCAACAAAAAACAAATTACTTGGCTTCAATTTTAATATTACATATTTTAACAAATTTTCTTTTTTCGTTGTTCAATTAATTTTGCAGAGGTTATGATCGAATATTAAATAAAGTCTCAAATTAGGATAGTTAGTGCTGTGTGCACATCAAGTAGTTAGGACGAGAGAAGGAAAATAAATATATTGGCTGAATTTTCCTGGCTGTCCTTCATGGGGACACTCTTGCCACCGCCGAAAGATGTTACTTCTCCATCTCGCCCATGGCTACCGACGACGGTACAGCAAAAGGACGAGTAGAAAAAAGTTACTTCTACATCGGAAGATGTAGACAAGCTAAATCCCTCAAATACTGGATAGGCTTCCTTTCCTCCTACATAGCAAAGTGTTGAAACCGCGTGTCGGGGACCGCTACATTAAACAAGCAAACAAAATAAAATTTAAATGAATGGTCATAAAAACAAAGTAACACTAGGGCGCAAAAGGAAATAAATTGAAAGAATAAACTCACCCTAGGCGGAAAACTTGTCGGGTTACGACATTACAAAACGATAAAGAGCACTAAGGCTTTGGTTGATGTTCACGCCATGATGTGTAAGAAACAACAAGGTCGAGACAAAGGAATGCCTAGAGGTTATAGGTCGGCATATCATAGAGCCGTAGTTACTTGATGTTACCAAAATAGTATTTCGACTGTATCGAGCAATACTTCATAACATAATATTTTATAACATACGCGTGTTTTAATAATCAAAGCATGGTATTTTAATTCAAATTTTACCAATAAAAAGGTTTGATTCATTTGAAAACAAATATGATCTGATCATGATTAGAGTTAGTCAGAAGTATTACACAAGAACTGTTCCATAATTATACCACACTGCATTAACTGCACATAAATAATTACCTGAAATTTTCTTTATAAAATAATAAGCAGTTTATGATTATTACAATTCCACCGAAGATTAAAGAAATAACCAGTGCTGGGGTGGAATAACTTTGCAAAAATAAAAATATATATATCAAGTTACCACTACGAATAGACGAACCAGATAAAAAAAAAAAAACAAATGAGCATGTGCCAACAAACGGCACAGTTCCATAGACTGAGACTAAATTTCGAGGAATTCGCATAGTTCTTGCATTGGTTAGGTATGTGAGCTTTACGTCTCGTCAGCAGCGAGATCATTATAGATGGAGACACACAATGCCAGGAGCTGGGAGAGGAGTTGGCCATGGCCTTTGTAAAAGAAACCATCACAGCATTCACCTGGAGTGATCTCAGAAAACCCTGGAAAACCGAAATCAGGATAGACGGAACCGGGGATAGAGCCCGGATCCTTCCAAATGCCATGCGTTTTACCACTCCTACACCACGCTCAGTATGAGAAGGCCCCTCGTAGCTCAGTTGGTTGAGCGGCCGACTTTGGTGCGAGGTTTTCTAGGCTTGATTCCCATGTCTAACTGGGTGTTAATTTCTGTTTGTCCAAACGGTTTCAAAAATTGTCTCGATATAATTGTCTCACGAATGTTACTCGGGATTACTAAAAAATCACATTATAAGTGGGGGGAGGGGGATGTTTGGTGCAATGGTGATGCGGAATCTACCGCCTCGCCGCTGCATCAAACATTTCGTAAAAAAAAGTATGATATGTATGCTATTTACTACTAGACTTGTAAATATGTTCTAAAAATTTCTGAACTATGTAGCATTACCATTGAATGTAGACAACTTAATTGTAGGGAATAGTGTTTGTCTACTAGGTACTGTTTCAATTTATTCGCTGTGAGCAGTCTTTGCTAGAATTTGAATTGGTTTTTTGTATTGCTCTGTAATTAGGTACTGTTGCCTGTCCTAATACCTCATAATATGTGTTCTTGAACGTTTCTCTCTCATTCACATTTTCATTTCAATCGTTACCATCAATCCACTCTAATTCTGTTTGTACTTCGACATAGTAATGCATTAAATGATATAAATCCTCCAGCGTCAACCTCAGTTCACATACACTTTATCCTGGCATATGCTCACTTACACAATTCTGCATTCGCTTTAATTTTCCACCAAAGAGCCTGATGTTTTTTACTAACAAGGATTTCTGTAATCCAATCAGATTGAAAAAAAAAGAGAACAGAAAATCAGACTTACCTTGTTTTGTGATTCCCTCGCTGGTTGATGAAACTTGTTATCCGCATGTAACAAATATTCAGTTCATTACCATACAACATCCAGCCGGGAGGTCCAAATTTTATGTCATGATTATATTAACATGCTAATAATGTTCATTTAAAATGGTAATACTTTATAAATAACAATTTAATCATTAATTTTAGTTTACTTTAATTATTACATACATTTTGTTACTATTCCAAATTTATAAGCAGTTGATATGGAACCATAAATACAAGGAACAAAGCTCAGGACTGAGCAACTGTTATATCGAAGAGTTGTTGTCCTCTACCTTTTGTATCTGCCGGGAGCTCTGTGCCACAAGGAAAGTTCGTGACTGCACGTAACCAAAATAATCCGACTGTTCCTGAAAGACCATCGTACCACACGGATTAGTAGCCAGTACGTTCACCAGAATCACTCCCATAAAACGAAGGTTGAGTGTTTGGAAGACTAACTTGCTACAAGAACTAACGCTTCCATATCCTACGTTTGTGGGTGCAGCACGCCATCAGAACTTTAAAAAAAAATTACTTTACCCAGTGTCGCGTTCGCGAGTTTAAAGCAAGGTAAACTAGAACAAATCTGTGGAGTTCAAGAGAAGACTAACTCGGTGTTTCATTTTTTTTTTTTTTTTTGTTTCTGTTTGTTATGCAGCTCGTACAGTTCTCTACGCTGTGACACTGTAATATTATTGGTCAGTTACTGAATCTGGCATGTTAGCTTGTGCAATAAAATAGTCGAAGTCCTACTACCAAATCTCGTACAAATCCCACCGAGGTAGACAAATTGTCGTAAGCATACTGGCATAAATCGTAGATCTAGCAAAATATTGTTTATCCTAAATTTCCACCCTGACAATATATTTTTGCAAAATTCATTCAAATATGTTCTGTTTCAATTTACTTGCACTAAAGACCTAAGTTTAAAGGTCAAGGGCGGCCATAAATAATAAATTGTTCATTTAAACAATCTTTCGAAATATGTTGAACATTACTCCTTCGACGTCTATAAAATATTAAGATTTAAGTGTCCGTATTGTCGAGGAAATCATATAAATTATGTCAGTAATCATTTCTTGTTTCACACACGAATTTAAAAAGTTTCTCGTAAGTTAACGATACCGTATGTAAGTAACTTAATACGTGGTAAGCATTACCAATTTAAATAGCTGTACTGTGATAATTCGATATACCTTCAAGTTAGAATTTAGTAGTGTTTCATTCGAATTTCATTTAATTTGTACGAAACATTTGCTGCAAACTAAAACCGTGCAGATGTTATTTCATTTATTCATTACATTTATTTTATACCGTATATATTCAGTCTTATGCTTTTTTACAATTTTAATGTATAATTTTACAGCTCTTTACTTTACAATACCGAAAAAATATTAACCATCAATATTAAAACACTATAAGAACAACAATGCATTAAACTAACAATAACTGTCAACATTGCAAGGTTTTGAAAATTGAAATAAACATTGAGTTAACAAATAATTACCAAAAGTGCACTATTTTCAACAAGCTCATGACAAACATTTAACTAAAGCTTAAAAGTTAATATTAAGGGCAAATATACAAATTTAATTATTCTTTGCCTGGGCTTTCGTTATCATTTTATATTTTAACTGATTCTGCGAAAGAAAACACATATTTCTCCCTGGACATGTAGTGTTAAAGATTTTTCAAGTCTCTACGTAGGTCATTTCAAACCTTCCTCATCATATAAGTTAACGAATATAGAGTGTTATTGCAGTTGAAAAGAGTTTATATTTCGTGTGTCATAATGGTGCGTTGAGAAAATGTAAATGAGCCAAACAGATAAGCTAGTATTATTATTCGTTTAGTATTACAAAAATATAATATTCTATATTCCATGTGAAACCATTTTGATGTGAGAAATTCTTTCGTGACATGGTATTGATTTTTGAGGTGGAAGCAATATCTAAAACATGTGTTCTGTATATTTTGAATACGATTTTGTTGTATTTTACTGACATTAACAGAAAATCCTGCACAGTAGACTGAGAGTACTAACGCATCGCACAAATGTAGTTTTTTATCAGTACACAAGTACAGACAATGTGTTGAGTGTAGGGACAAACCCTTCTGCCCTGGAAACAGGGAAGTAGCGATACGAAGAAACAATAGCTACATCAGCGCGTTGTGAAACATGGCCATGCGCGTCTCGCCGGTATCCCCACGCGGTCTGCTGTATGGCTACAGAAAAGGTTTTTCTGTGCACACTTGGAGTGAATTTCGCGAAAAATACGTAACACATACTGTCCTAAATCATCCTTGTAAGTGTGTTATGTGATACTGATTATAACATGCATGCCGTAGATGATGTGTAAATAGTCCTGCTCACAACGGATAACGTACTGAATCTTTAAGGTCGAATAACAAAACGACGAGACGAATTTTGCGTTTTTAAGTGATTTTGTTTACGTTCTTTTTGATGAATCACCGTATAGCATTTATAGTATATGTTTGCTTGGATCATATCCTCTGTGGTAGGTTTTGTAAATGATATAGTTGGGACTGTTTTTGTTTACAATGTAAACCACAACTTCTTCATTTACATGTAAGTATTGAAAAAAAAATTTCAAAAAAGTATATAACAATAGCTTCATAATCAACATTTTGAAACGAAGATCTTTCAGTGTTTCGTTTTCTTACTAAATTTTTTTTATTACAAATAACGACAAATAAAGTGACAAAATTACAAATGTTTGGATTGTATTCAAAATAAAAAATACATATATTTAAAAAGCGAAATAAAAATCTGGAAGAAAAACAAAATAAATGGGAAAATTTTTATTATTATTACAAACCATCACGCAAAGAAAAACATTTAACAACTAATATACACGTAAAACATACAAGAGCTATTTGCGATATTTGCAAATACGAGTGTAAAAAATCTGTACTTAAAAGTCATGAAAAAATTAGAACACATAAAGAACCTCCTTCATTAGGGCCTACCTAAAATTCATTTTAAAAATTATTCAAGTACTAAACGCAAGAAGGTTATGATCAATTGTGAAATTTGTGGAATTAGGTACTTATAATTAATCATACAAAAAATCACGAAATTGATACAGACATAGAGAAATGGCGAGTACATTTTAAAAAATTGGAGATTATGAATATGATGATTATAAAACATATTAAATAGGAACAGGAGTTAAAGATTGATTAAAAACTTCTGGTATTATTAATATAGTTGGTGAAATAGAACCAAAAATATTTCTTAGTAATATAAAACAATTTGTAATAAATAAAATAAAAAATGAACTAGGACGAAGTAATTTAAAAGTAAATTTATGTTTTTCCACTCAAATAATAATGAAGACTGTCAAGATACGTCTTTTAAATCTAAAAATTAAATTATTTTAAAAAACGCCGATTTAAACGAATATTGTGATCAAAGCAAATATAAAGTTCTAGTTGAACTGGAAACATTTCAAGCAAAAGTATCTAAATTGACGTTAAATAAAATATATTTGAGCTAGGGATAAAAATAATAAAGAAAATCCTTTGAATGTGTCTACTTATGTTGATCTTCCAGATATAATTAAACAACAAAAGCAGTTATAAAAGAAAAATAATAATTGATCAAAAATGTTTCTTATGGTCTATTTTTGCTGCTATCCATCTAGTGACAATCCATTCTAAAATAGTTAATTATTATAAAACGTATGAACATGAATTAAATGAAGAATTTAATGGTTTAGAATAAATACCCAAAGAAATTAGATAACATTTAAATATTTGAAAAAAGTAATGAAAGGTGTATCAATGTTTATGCATATTAAGAAGAAAATCATCAAATTCATCCATTAAAAACATCAAAAACTAAAACTAATAAATATATTAATATTGTATATACATATAATGAACATTATTTTTGGATAAAAAAAAAGCTTGGAAGACTTGTTAAATCACAACATTAAAACGATAATCATGAAAAATACATTTGTGACAGATTTTTAGCAATATTTTATATAAGGAAGATAAATTAAATATACATGAAAAAATTGTAAAAATCATCAGTCTATTCGAGTAAATCTCGCTCATAAATGGGATGATATATTAAAATTGAAGAATTACTAAAATTATTTTAAGGTTTAATTTGTTTTATATGCCGACCTTCAATGTTTACTAAATAAATTAGATACTCCTGAACCAAATCCTGAGAGATCTAACACAAAATATTATCAAAAACACGAACCAATAGTTTTTTGTTATTATATAAAATACGAAAATAATGATTACAAATCTCCAGTATATTATCAAGGGGAAAATGCCCCTAATGCTTTTGTGAAAATATTAACAGTGGAAGCTAAATATGTAAAAAATATACATAAAAATGTATTAACAATGATTCCACTAACTAAAACAGAAAAGAAAATTATTGCAAAAAGCTGATTAACTGTCATATATTTGTGAGAAGTCTTTGAATGTTGATCGCGTAAAAGATCATAATAATTTAACTGGGAGTGAGTGAAGAGATTTGGTCAGCGCTTAACATCGAGGTCTTTGGGGGCCACGATGGTCGAGGGGTCAGACCTCTCGCCTCCCACCAAGGCATTCCGGGCTCGACTCCCGGCGGGGTCGGTCCCAGAATTTTCGCATGTGGGAATCGTGCCGGACGATGCCGCTGGTCGGTGGGTTTTCTCAGGAATCTCCCATTTCTCCCGCCCATTCATTTCGACGCTGCTCCATAATCACATGATATAGTCCCTCACCAGCGCTAAAGACCTCGATGTTCAGTGAGATAATTTGGTCAGCGCTTAACATCGAGGTCTTCAGCGCTGGTGAGAGGTGGCATGACGTGAGTATGGAGCGGCGTCGAAATGAATGGGCGGGGAAAACGGGATATTCCCGAGAAAACCCGCCGACCAACGACATCGTCCGGCACGATTTCCACATGCGAAAATCCGGGGACCGACCCCGCCGGGAATCGAGCCCGGAACGCCTTGGTGGAAGGCGAGAGGTCTGACCCCTCGACCATTGCGGCTCCCCATTTAACTGGGAAAATTAGAGGAGCGGTACATATAAATACTAATTTAAATGATCGAAACACAAGTTTCGTCCTTGTATATATACACAATTTATCAAGTTATTAAACACATTTATTTATATGGGATCTTGGAAAATACGAAAATGAAAATATAAGTTTTTTAATTTCAAATTATGAGGAAAATACATTACATTCACTAAACATGTTAATGGTAGTAAAAATTTAAGATTTATTGTTACATTCAAGTTTATGGCTTCTAGTATTAATGTGCCTTCTAAAAATCTTACTAACGAACAATTTCCAGAAATATCTAAATAGGTGAACAATTTGGTTTAGTCTTTAAAAAAAAGAATATTTATCAATACGATTATATGGATTCTGTTGAAAAATTTTATGAAACTGAATTACCGCCAGCAATACGTTTTTATTAATTTAAATAAAACTAATATTTATAATGAAAATTATAAATTTGCACAAAAAAATGGCAATAAATTTTATAACCAAAATCTAGGTTAATATATTAATTTTTACAACATTACCGATGTTTTAATACTAGCCGACATAGTTTTAAATTTTAGAGATGAATATTTTAACATATAAATTGGATCCATCATGGTATTTCACAGTCCCAGGATTAGTGTGGGACGAGATGCTAGAACATACAAACATTGAACTGGAATTATTAAGAGGTTATGTTAAAATATTAATGATTGAGAAATGTAGCAGAGGTGGAATATCCCAATGTTGTAAAAGGTATGTCAAAGCAAATTTTAAATATATGAAAAAATATTATCCTAAAATAGAAGATTCGTGTTTAGAATATTTTGATGCGAATAATTTATATGGTTGGGAAATGACTCAATACTTACCATATACTGATTTTAAATGGGTAATTAGTGAACTCGATGACTCTGATTACTGAAAAAAAATAAATAAATTGAAAAATTATTCAAATGTTGGTTGTATTTTGGAAGAAGCTTTAGAATACCTGAAAGAATTATATGACTTGCATAAATATATTCCATTAGTTCCTAAAAATAAAAATACACGAAGGATTAAATATATTAACTACTTTACATGATGATGAAAAATATGCATTATATTATGTAAACCTCAAACAATAGTTATCTTGGGAACGAAACTATAATGAGAACACAGAGAATTAAAATTTAAGCTATCGTATTGGAGTTTTTTTATATACCGCTCACATATGCATACAGGCCTACTTTGTTTTTCTGCAGCTTACACATGCCAATATTAATTAACGGGTATTACATTTGTTACAACAAGAAATAATAATTTATACATTTCTGTGTCCCACTGGATTCCAAGTACGTTTACAACCTACCCAGATGAGAACTGAAGTGTTTTAGTTTGTTCACAGAGGTATGAAGTGTGATTGCTAGACCATTTGCATATCTGGCATCCCCCCAAAGAATGGAGGTTAACTATTTGGTCTCTCAATACACAAACGTCTTTCACAGAAGATGCTTCTCTCATGATATTGTCAGCAAAAATGTGGTTTCTCAATACTTCAGCCGCCAGGGGATGAAAGTGACCTTTATCGTAAGTTACAAGTTGCAAAATACGAATTACCAGAAAATAAAGATGATGACAATCCACAAGTAACTGAGTTTAGCTAGTTAAACGGAAGGGGTTGTAAGGAATGGTTACGCCAAAAAAAGTATCTAATAGGGTATATTATTTCATGAACCAGGATCTGTCTGTACATTTATTTTATGTCGCATTAAAGTACAACAACGCAATACGGCCTAAAATGTAGGATGATTTCTGTAATATAATTTTGCCATTTAGGGATTGGTAAGAGAATGTAATTAAAAAATAACTTATTTGATGTTTTGCAACTGCAGTAAAACCATAAACACAACTTGGTAGTTCTATAACAAGGGTTTTTAATCTCATGGTGATGAACATAATATTCTATGCAGTCCGACTCAAATGCAGGATGAGTGATGACTATGTGCTTAGTAAGTTCCTATTCAACATGTCTAGAAACGAAAGTATAATGAGCACACCATGGGAATCCTGGGCTGAATTGGAAACGAAAATGTTGTACGATGACAATTTTTGTGCACAATGTGACAACAAAGTACTGTAGTTAGTTCCCTCTTGCGCTCCACATATATCTTACCTATCTTACTACTTCTGTTCTGATCTGCATATCATTGGTTCAGGTTAAGATCCCGAGTAGTCCAAACATGATATGTTACCCACCGGTTGGTATATTTTGATTCTTGTTTCGTAACTTAACAAGTCAAATTTAAAGTGAATTCTAATTTCAGAAATGAAACACGGCCAATTAACTTGGTGCGCACGAGAGGCGGCTCACGAGTGTTCATCGTCCTCCACACACCCTTTTGTTTGTACCTATAATTTCCAAACATCATGTGTGTGTGTTTATATATATGCGTATTTGTGCATGTGTGTGCATATATACAAACACACATAAAAGAAAATAATCACATGAACCTACTGTACCTTCGGAAACTTTGTTAAAAATTCACATTATTGTTTGATCAAACAGTCATATTTAGTAAATTCCAAATGAACTCTTCGAAATCAATCGTACTATGTACATTGTCCAGTTGCTTGAAACTTTCTGAATTATATGGCTTACTAGAACGGAAAAGTAACAAGTTTTAATAAATTGCGACGCGTTATTACGTTATTACTCATATTAATAACACAGTAAATAAATTCTGTCAGACGGAACAATTATTTATCGTAAGCAAATTATTTTATGTACATTGTGCATAATAACACCTGTCCCTTAACAACTTACAATGTACATCAAGTTATTGATCGAAAGCAAATTATTTTATGTACATTGTGCATAATAACACCTGCCCCTTAACAACTTACAATGTACATCAAGTTATTGATCGTAAGCAAATTATTTTGTGTACATTGTGCATAATAACACCTGTCCCTCAACAACTTACAATGTACATCAAGTTAGTATTACTAAACAAATTACATACAACGCCTAAGATGCCTGCTGACTTTCCTCTTACACAACTTGGATAAATTAGCATTGTTTATACTTGTTCAACGCTAGTCTGGTTCAAAATAACCATTTGCTTATTCGTCCTCGCTATGAAATGTTATTGTTATAACATTATTTTAGTAAGCAATCTTAATTTTCGTATTTAAAAGTAACTAATTTACACGATTCTTGGAATATACTGTTTTTGATGTTATTTGTGCAGCATAATTTATCAATTTTATTTCATTGCATGGTAGTTATAACATTTTTTACGTATTTCCAAAATTTACGCATGCATTTTGAGTTACGTTAGACATTTCAAAATAGTACGATGTAATTTTTTTGTGAAATTCTGTGTGACATTTGTAAAATTCAAATAAATAATCTAGAACACAGATGTGCAATAGGGCTCTTGACGAATCCTCCCAAGTAACGAATATGTGAGTGTTTTAATTACATACTTACTGAGATTATTTAAAACTACGAAAGCTGGCGTAACGTAACAACAATAATTTGTGTAATGTATTGCCTTATGAACTAAATTTTTAAAATTTGTTGCATCGTTTGCTACTGATTATTGATATACATGTTACAGGAATGATAAATAAACGACGATTAAATTTTCTTCGATGTGGTTTATTCTAGAAAATTGTTTCTGAAATATTACATGACAAATATTTTAAATTTTAGGACATTGCAGAGTTTAATTTGTTTTCTAGTATAACACTTAATTACATAAATCCATATTTGTTAACATTTTTCGTTTACATCTTGTTTCGCATAGACGTGAGAATCCTTCCAAGAACGCAATACTAAAATCAAGAGGAGTAATTTTATCGAGAAAAAAATGGGTTTTGTGTGCTGATGGGGTTTTCTGGGAAGGTTACTACATTAAAAATAACAAATATTATAACACTGTAAAGTAAATAAATGTACAGCTGAAACACACGTTTGAAATTTGAACTGCATAGTAGAGAGCTTAACTAGCTGCATGTAGATATTTTAGAAACATGCGTAGATTATGCGTAAGGCAGATAAATTTTTCCAGTAATTTGATTATACATCACAGAAGATTACATCAAGCTGCTGATAAATAAGATATGTTATAAAATAGCTTGCTTTTGCTGTAGTTTTTAGATTATACACACATGTATGTATGTTTATATATAAGTGTCCAAAGAGAACCAAAACCGAACCATGGAGTAAATTTTAGTTTAAAATGTGATAATGTAAGTGGCAAAATGTTTTATGACGACATTTAAGGTGAACAATGTGGCAACACTGCACTCAGAAAGCCCACTCTTGTGCCCCACGTCTAGGTATTATTTCATGTATGATTTTTCAAGTTAATGTATAATCATGTTTGGACTGCTCGGGAAATCAACCTGCACCCACAATGCGCAGGTAAGAACAGTAGAAGTAAGCGAAATAAGCTATATGAGGAGCGCAAAAGGAAACTAACTACAGTGCTACGTTGCCATATTGTGCAAGTAAAATGTAATCGTAAAACTTTATGTCACTGAAAATGTCGTCTCAATTTTAGCCCAGGATTCGCGTAGCGTGCTTATTATGCAGTTGTTACTGGACACCATCTATGTGTGTGTTGTAGGCCCCTATATGTTTATATATAAACAAATATATACATATATACAAACATATATTATGTATATGTACATATATATTATAAGTATAAATATACACATGTATATATATTTACATACATATACTAAGCACACCACGCGAATCCTAGGCTAAATTGGAGATGAAAATATTTGTGGCGTAATGTCGTACATTGACTTTTTACATCCACAACGTAGCTCTGTAGTTAGTCCTCTATTGCGCTCCACAGGTATCTCACCTTTCTACTACTACTGTTCGACCTGTATAATATGAGTGCTGGTTAAAATCTTGATTAGCCCAAACATGATTTTACGTTTACTTAATGTAACATACATAATAAAATACTTTGACGCACAATGCAAGAGGGGACACTCTCCGTGCAATGTTGTCATATCGTGCACGTAAAATTCCGTCATACATTTTTTCTCTTTTTGATTTAGCCCAGTATTCGCGTAGCGTGTGTATAATGAGGTTGTTCTTGACACCCACAGTGTCTACAATAAATATAACTTAGAAATTGTTATAATATGTAAAAATTACGTTATAACAACTGCCTGGAGAAAAATGTGAATACGAGTCGTTGTTCAGTATCTATGTAATGATTGAGTGGGTCGTAACGATGTGTCCAGAAACAACAGAGAGGTGCCACCCCAGAGTGTGTGCCGCACGAGGAGGAGATGAATGACATACAGACACGAATGCAGCCGAACAGGTCACCAGCTGGTAGCGAGCACACACCAGACCGGTTGTCACGCGCCAGCCTCAACCAGACCAACTCGGCAGCGGGAGGTACAGCGGGAGCTGGATCTGCATCACTCGTATCCATCAGCAAGCCCAACTCTACCACCTCGTCCACAATGACTGCGTCAGTAGTCGTCAACCTGCCAGCCTCCTACCCGGGCTCTGAGGTGGAGCCAGTGTCCTCAGCTTCTACTGCTGCCTCCCCGGCTACATCGCCGGACGCACACACTGAAGTGCGCATATCCACCCTCTGAAGCATCATGCGATTTCCTACCACGCATGTCTTCTCTCAACAGCTTGCGAATCAATCGTGCACACTCCGGCTATTTTTTTTACCAGATGTGTGCCTGTCTCCGTAATATAATTTCATTCTAAAAGTAAAAAAATATTTGCTGCTGATACATCTTGTAGAATTTATCAGCATTCACTTTATGCGCATAAGACTATATATTGAAAAAAAAAAGTGAATAATTCAGTTTTCAAACAGTTTTAGTCATTATTTTAATAAACCTGACCACGAATGCTCAAACAACACACTCATCTCACACAAGAAACTAAAGCAATTTTAATTGACATCCATACTCCATATACGCAATTCTGTTTTCTCTTGTGATAGAACTACACTCACTTGGTGACAGTTGTGTTGGCTAAGAAGTACATTAAAGAAAATTTTTTGAGACATTATAGTACTGATACTTGTATTAGTTGGACGAAATTATTTCTTGTTACGAATTCCTCAATCATAATAGTTTTAAATTACTTACGTACATAAACATATTTCAACCGAAAATTCCAAAGACATGGTTATGTAATCTGAATGGCGATATCAGTTAACTAATATGAATCTTCTTTCAGAAATAAAAATTTTAGATTGTTATAAGCAGTTAACCACATATACATATGAAATATTTTATGGAAAATATTGGTGTTTTAATAGAAAAATAACTTAATCTGAACATAGTTGTCTGTTTAATTACTATTCAGATTTATAGCTTATAAGCTTTAAGTAATTTGTGTTTGATTATATGTTTTTACACCTACTCTTAAGTTATGACAGTGCAATGTCGATATGTTGTAAACAAAAAAAAAACAGAATCAAAATATGTAAATTATAAGGACAACTACTAAAGTTTCGTTGATTTACAATTTTGACTGTCACTTACATTATTGTCACCGTAAGATCTTCCATTGTCCTAGCCAAAATCGTGCCATTCTATGTCTTGTGTCAACAACGTAATGTGTAATAATTATTTTCCTCGTTCTATTATTAAGTGTTGGTTCGTAACATCTTGTTGATTTACACCAAAGCCCTCATAATGATATAAAGTGTGAAATCGAACATTGAAACAAATATAATCCGTATAGAATCTGTTTTAAAAATTAAAATAAACCTGTCTCGCATGAAAAATTGCATCTCTCTTCGTCTTAGTAGCTATTGCCGAAGATTACAAATAATTTCGTATTTGTGGAAGTTGCCCCTCATTAAAATTATAGTACATTAAATAATTAACTTCCCGTGTAACAATATTTCAGTTTTATATAAATTGAATTTGATTTAATTACTTACAGCAACATAATACAAACATTGTGTTAAAATTTTGCCATAAAGTTTTATTTTATGCTGTAGCTAAGGATATAATGTAACATTTTTTAATGTACATGTTTGCATGTTTTAGCTAATTTTTTTAGAAAATTGTAAACCTTTATTGTAATTTATGGTAACCGTGCCGTATTAAGCATATTTTTCAACCTGTGTGTCTGCATATACGATATAAAATTTCGTAGTAGTAACATATGTTTTTTTTCTGATTGCAATGTGTATGTCATAATAACAGTCATTGTAACCAAACAAATAATCAGTGATCACTTAGTCAAGTGTATTTTTATATTTCTTCCAAATTACTTTAATTTCTGATGTCTTTAACGCAATAAGTATTTCCTTTATAAGATCAAACACAATGCGACTCTTTGGAAATAAATTTCCATAAGATTCAAGGATTATATTGTAGTTGCACATAACATTTGTGAGCACCAAACTTTTAGCTTCAGAATAGAGTTATATAGTAAATTTCGCAACTTTACAGAGAAATCGTCAAACAAACATAAAGTTTATGTGATATTAAGATACTGTTTCCAATAAACTACTAATAGCACTGCAGTCAATTTAATAAGTGTACTTTAATGTGTTGTGTCCTCATTTTCCTTTAGAAAAAAATATCATCTAAGAATTAATCAATAATGTAGAAGTAAAATTAAGTTTTTGTAGCACAGCTATAGTAAAACCGATTATTATTCAACTATCATCTTTTTATATTAACACATAATATGACTATTTTTATTGTACAGCATAGACATAAATAACACGTTTTGGAATATACAACTACTCGATGTAAACCAATTTATATAAAATTATGTTTTGTGTAACGAATAATCCATATGTGAAGTATTATTTTCATTCAAAAGCAAACTGACACAATAATTAACCGTTATTTCTTATCTCACTGCAGCCATTAACTGACACTGAATTCGTGTATTCTAATCCGTGATTTGTAATCTTTCAATTAACTTCATGGATTTTTCAGCTACGAATACCAATTCGCATGGCAAAGGAAGTCCAACCAATATAGATTTCCTAACGAAGTATTTCTCTTTAGCAATTCTCAATCGGAAAACAGTGATGTTAAAGCACGCCAGTAGGCAGTTACCATGCATAACAGTAAGTTAACCACGTTCATACAGTAAATGTGATATTTTATGTGTTTAATGCTACAACAAGACTGAACTGTTTTGAAAACTGTGAAAACGTTATGCCTTGATGTAAATTTCCAAATAGTTATTTTTTTTAAACTAGACTAGATATATAACAAGCTTCGGAGACAATATATTTTCATGTGGCGCAAGAGGTTGGAAATAAGTTCAGATTAAGGAAAAATATTTTGGATGGTGAAGCACACGTTGTCGGTACTGGAACCAAATACCAAAATGTGTGTATACGTGTCAGTTTCAAAAGCAGTGCATATGTTATAACAGAAACAATAGCAGGTTACACCATTCAAGACAGAATTGCGAAGGTTGGCATTGTTGTCGGTTCAATCCCATCCCAACCCCTCTACATTTTTTAAGCATTGTGTAATTTGGATGATGTGAACAAGTCTCAACTGCGCACTGCCATACATTTAAACTAGCGTGTTGTTGCCTTACACTGTACTAGATAGCGTTCACACAGGAAAAAAAATATTTTGTGGCAGCTACAAAATAAATAATATGTGTGTATTTACCCTGCAAAATTTATTTTGCTGTCACCATAAAAACATTTTGTTGACATCACTAAAATATTGTGGCCACCGCTATGAAATGGATATTTCAAGAAGGGCCCAATAGCGGACAGCAATATTCTTCATCTTCCAGGAGAGACATAAAGATGATTTTGTCCCAAAGTAGGTAAGAATTCACATTTGCGACTTTTAAATTCTCTTTCCAGTAACAATTTCACCAATGTGAATTTTACTATACTTTAGAAGTAAAACCCCCTTTATGCCTCTCCTGTTTTCTGCTGATGGGCCCTTCTTGAAATATCCTCTTCATGGTTACATCAAAATAATTTTGCAGAGAAGAGTTTCGACAAAATTTTTCTTTCAGTTATGCGGGTGATTGATGAGGTACGCCTCCTAAGATGCATGGCCCGATCACGTAGTTGAACTGGAACATGCCAGTTATCAAGCCGCTGACATCTGCATTGCAGTCTCCACTTCAAGTTCCCGGGCCTGGACATTCTGCGCGCAGTGAGACGTAGCCAAGGGCACCCTTCTTACATATCTGTACTGGTCAATGGCACCTATGAATAAAACCACTGCAATGATTTCGTTCGCCTCCTCCGGGTACCTTTTCAAACACAAGTGGGAGAGCTTTATGTCCTGCCGTAGCTACCCAAATTGATGTGTGCAGCTTTGCTGTTGGGCTTTGTGGGCATGTCACAGCTTTATTTTTCCCGAAAAGCTGCTCCATGACGGATATCAGCTTAGAATAATATAGCAAAATATTTATTTTAAATTTCAGTGATACTGTATATATTTAGTACGGGATCTTTCAGTATTGAGCAATCCATTAAAGCACAAACCAGGCCTACCTTAAGCCGAGACACAAGGAGTGCCAAATACAATAAATCAACAGGCAACCAACATTTGACTTTGATTTACAATTCCGAAACAAATGCTAGAGAAGAGAGGCGGTAAGTTTCACATAAGCTTACTCCAACAAAACTAATGAAGTAAGTTTAGGAAAATTAATATGTTAGGCATATACTGGAACCTAATGTTTGGGTTCCATGCAAACATTAATTTAATAACCAGAATTTTTTATTTGTTTTGTTATATACATGCTTAAAATATCGGCAAACACTAACAGTAATGCTAAAAGTTTAGTTATACTAATATGAGCATTACATTACGTGTGGGACAATTTTGTTAGGATACTAGCATTCAATTCATATACATCCGTATAATGTGCCAACTGCATGAAAACTCTGGAGGTACATGTTTCATCATGTTATCTTCAGAAAATAAGTGCATGCAGGTATAGTGAAGAGATTTTGGTCAGCATATGTCATCTAGGTTTTAGCGCTGGTGAGGTGTGACAATGTGAATACGGAGCAGCACCGGAATGATTGTGGCGTGAGAAACGGGAGATCCCCGAGAAAACCCGACAACCAGGGCCACGTTCGGCATGGTTGCTACATGCGAAAATCCTGGAACCGATCCCGCTGGGAATCGAACCCAGATCAACTTCGTGGGAAGTGAGTGCTCTAGCCACTGTTCCAACCCCCGCCTATACAAGTAGCCTATACATTATTTCTAATTTTACACAGGTTTGTAATCGATCGAAATAAATATTAGGTACCCCAATGACATGAAATTAACATTTTTTATAAACAGAGTTGCCGACAAACGTGGTGGGGACCGACTGTACAAGTGCCTAGGGCCCAGAATCATTAATAATTTGGTGTCAGTCTTATAAATAAGACTTATGTTAGTAAATAGTTTCAAAAACACGCAAAAACGTACGTATTAAAAAGGTCTGACTGATTTGTAATGCTATAGATCCCCGAAGACCCAATTGCATAAAATCCGGTTGTCCTGACGAAACGCATGCCAAAAAAGTATTTATTATTTTCTCCAAACATTTTATTGAGATTGGATGCAGCATACAACCTGATAGGTAGTGTTCTTAAAAAGAGAGAAGAAAATTTTATTCTGGCATATCTGATCTTATGATCTGACGTTAGGAGGATTAAGACAGTCAGCGTGTGGTACGTTCC
The DNA here is from genome assembly GCA_003012365.1 of Medauroidea extradentata. Taxonomy (NCBI): domain Eukaryota; kingdom Metazoa; phylum Arthropoda; class Insecta; order Phasmatodea; family Phasmatidae; genus Medauroidea; species Medauroidea extradentata. The sequence goes on along the minus strand of PNEQ01093086.1, from coordinate 60,148 downwards.
CGTATGACAGTAGTAAAGCGTGAACGGTTATGTATAACGATCATTATATTTCGTAGCTGGCGACTGAGTGGTCTAATTAAAATGATAAAATACCAACAAAGTTACAAGGGGAACGTAACACCACAGGGGTTGAGCAAAATTTTCTTCACAAAAATAACTAACTTCAAAAACAAATAAAATAATTTAAAGAACTCAGAAAACTGCGAGAGGAATTAATTCAATGACTCGGGATACGGATATTAGCTATCTCCCTGTACAGGAAGTAGGCATACGAGAATTTTAAGTACTTAATTAAAACTTAACTCACAAAACCAGCGTTTCCACACGCTGCTTTCCTTTACAACCAATTAACGTATGGGGGACAATATACTAAATAAAAGAATTCGGTATCAAACGCAAACATTTAATAATGTTATCAAAACGATATTACAATAAAATAGGAACTTTGGTTTCAACATGTACGTCACATTAAAACGAATTATAAAATACTAACGATTTGAAAGAATAACAAACTTTATCCTGGGTTATTTGAAAAACCAATGTGAACTCTAAACCCAAAGTTACAATTTAAACAAATTAAAACAATTTTTTCGTACTGAGGTACAGACGAAAGGTCTGTGGACTGGTTCGCGGCCTTGGTGTTCCCGACTTAAGGTTTTTACTTAAACATTACTTACTCTTGCGGTTAACATCAACATTACTTGATACTGTAAAGACTAAGACTTTAACTAGATGGCAGGGTGGGACAGGAGCACCACCCAGCAGTGACTTACTGACTTAATCTCTCACTCGGTGAAGTCGACTCGCTGGGAAGGTCTCACTCTGGCAATGATCAAGACTACAAGGCGACCGACGCCCCTCCTACGACTCGGCACGACCAGTCAGCGAAATCCGCCTATAATTGGCGCATCACCGGAGTGTTCACCCCGAAAACGCCCCAATTTCGCAAAAAAGTGTTAAACCAAGCGCTTCCAAAACTGCAAACTGTCAGGACAACGACACCGGGTCTGCAGCCCCAGCCGCCTGTCGCAACAATCGGTCGGCAGTGGCCCGCTTGTGACGAAACTCTAATGTAACAGACGACCCACGCTTCCTGGTTCATTAAATTTTAACAAAGTTCGGCGCAACGCGCCTGCGAAAATAAAGCTAAAAAGTTTAGCTCCGCGGCAATATTTAGAAAGACTGATCTAAAAGCACTAAATGTGCGAAGATAAATATATTTCAATATATACTCTCCCAAAGGTAGTGGAACATAGGATAAACAAAATAAATGATAAAAAAACAATTAAGTGTTCAGGTCTGCCAAGGTTTAAAATGTGAGCAGAAAAGATTTAGAAATTGCTGGTAAAGAGACTAGAAGTTAAGGGCCAGAGAACTTGGATCTCGTCGTGGCTGCCATTGCATTTTGACGTCCGACATTTTGGATGTTTTATGACCTTGGTATCAGACTTAAACATTTGCAATTGCTGTTTACCTTTATGGCATTATCACATCAGACATTTTGTTATCGGTCGGCCACTTTATCATTGGTTTCTGTCAGTGCCTTCTACTTGGGTGTCAACTATAATTTTATGTTGTAATTTATTTTGGGGAACTTTGCCCCCTTTCGCAATATCTCTTATTTCTATCTTAATTTTATTTGGGCACATAGGAGGTGTGCTTAACGCTGTCACCCATTGGTCGGTCTTTTTTTCTAATTTTCTACTGGAGTGTGGTTGTACCGTTGTCGGTCCTGTATTTTTCTTGTTTTCTTCTAGAGTGCATTTGTGTTACTGCAGGCAATCTGGTTTCCATTGCTGGCTGCTAGAATTGCACAAGTGTCAAGCATATTGCTGTCAGTTGGAAATGTCAATGTCGCATGCACCGCAAAAGGGGAAATTGTCCTTACATACATAATTATATTTTTGATACTTGGTAGGTGCCGGGATTTGAACATTCCGACCTTGGCTTACTATATACGTGCCTTATCCGAGTGAGCATTATTATCACTTGCACAGCGACGAACCGTTCCCAGTTGATTCTTGCCAACAATTTGCGCCGAAGTTTAGTTACAATAGTAACTATATGTGTGCGTTTAAATCTCCTCTAACAGCTTAGTGGTGAACCAGCTCGATCTCATTAAAAATATAAAATTATTGTAACAGTTCTAGGGCTACCAATCTAGCCACTCATTTATGCTATTGCGAATCGTTTCGATCACGTATTCGTCAAAGGCCCGAAGAAGTACGCCGAAAAACACTTAACGGGAATATGACTCAAAAGCAATCCATGCCATCTTCTTCGAAGCTGATGACAACTTTTTTTTTTATCATTATTAGCGTCATGTTCTACTCTGCCATCATGGAAGAGTTGTTCACGATGATGGAAAATACCAAATAGGTATACTAATTCGCCTTGCCTCGGGTCATGGAGGACTGGTAAGTCCAGTCGTTATCGCTCAGTCTTTGCGTACCCTGTAATCATCCAGACCACCGTACGTTAATAAGCTATTGTCCCCATCAAAGCTGAAAAGATGGTACATTATAAATTAATGTTCTTAAATTTACAATGAATTTATTTGTACTTTACCAAGTTCTTGTAAAAGAACAACGATTGTCCTTGCTAAATTATTTACTTGTAATGTTACAATGCTTTTCTTTGTAATAATACTTTGGAAGAATTTTTAATAGATCAAAATCACGGGTTCGTTGGAAATCAAATAATTTTGTACAATTTATTGTTTCTGATGTAGGCTATATATTGCTGAAATAAAATTAATATGAATTACGTGCTTTACGACATATAAAGTGTTATAACTGAAAATATAAAAATAGGAACATGCCTAAAATGTTTTGGCCTAGTATAGAAAACCGCTCTGTAAACTATATGCAGGATGAAGTTTCTACTCTGGGTTTTTGAAGTTACTATTTATTTTACTCAAATAGTTTCATGAAAAAATTAATTTTTTAGTTTTATTTTCCAAATAAGTTAATTTTCATTGTCAGAATTCAAATAACGAAATACGTAATATTTTTTCCATTGCCAGCACAAATGCAAGGCCTGTTAACGTTACAAACATGCACAGTCTTTTTTTTTTTTTGGAATTTTTTTTTTTTTTTTTTTTTTTTTTTTTTAATTTACATTTCTTTGTTGCAGTTGGGTTTTCAAGGCTTTTCATTGTTTATTTTTGGATTCCACTATGATGTCATCTAGAGTGCGGAGCGACTCCAGAACTGACGATGAATGCAGTGACGGTGGCAGTTATAGCACGTTGTCGGCGCCTACCTCCTCATCCGCCCGACGAGGAGGATGTTGGCAGAATGCTCCATACTGAACTAACGCAACTTATAAACATAATTAACTTCTTCGAAATTTTAAAAACGTTATAGGAAGGTACCCTTTGACTTAAGTGTCCCCGATGTAGCAATGATAGTTTACTGCGTTAGTTGGTAGCAATATAGCCTAAATTTAAACAGAAAATTTTCCATCTAATAATATCATTAAAACCAGCACAAATGTTGATGCCATGATAATTTTGGATATTTTATGATATGTATCTATAATGTGCGCGACAATGTGGTCAAAATATTGACTTCAGTGTGAAGCACCTTTAGTTGTCAGTTCACCTTCATGTTCATTAATTTGCATAGTATAAAATTACGTTACATCAGCTACGTGAAAGTCCTTACCACCAGCCTTATAATATGTTTTCAACAAAAAATAACTAATCGATTGTTAAAAACTAAGGGCACGTATGCCTGAATGGCGATATATGAAAATGGAAAAATTAAAAGTGTAATCACAAAACCGTTAAATAACGAAATGGATAGATTAAAAACCAACAAAATAATAATAATAATTGCGGATTTACCAAACTGTAGGCCTTCAAGAATGTATGTTTACTCAAGGAGATGACGGCTGCTCACCGACTGCTTGTTGACACAGTGATACTACATGACCTGCATGTAGTTGGTTTATATTGACTGAGTGTCCCTAGAAGGTGTCACATAAGTCTATAGAGCCAGTTGCGAAACTTACTAGGTCTTAAATTTCTTTTAAATCGATACCGTACCTAAAATATAACGCGAAAGTTTTAGTTCCCTGTGGATAGGTATTTATAGCAGGTACCTAACATATTTGGGGTTGTCGATCTACTGATATAATAACTTAAAATATTTGCGACTCTCAAATTATATACGATTGCCTATCTTTACGGAAAGTAGAAGCACCAAACACGAAAATTTCAACATACGTCGCTTGTAAACAGAACGTACCTTGATTATGCTTGAATACATCCTTGTTAATGAAATCTACTCAAGAATGTGAAGTTTATTGTGATTCATCGGGGATTTGATGTCACATAGATGAAGACGCTATAAAACAAATATTAAAGAGGTAAATAAACAAGTAATTAGGTCGACTGGCTTGGCTTCCGGGCTGGAGCCGCGTCTTCGTGGTTGCAGGAAGCGACATTTCGCGGTACATTTCAGCAGGCATCATCAGGGTCTCACTGTAGACTGAAGGCCAGGAGTAGAGAGGGCCGCTATATATAGGGGTTCCAGGGGGCCTGGCCTGCGATTGGCCGCTGAGGCGGCCAATGGGAGTGAGGCATGCCCTCATTGGCTGTCCTGACAGCCAATCGCAGCTGACCTCTCCTGATTGGCTGATGTACTTGCCAATGATTAGGGCCACGATTTTGTCGCGAAAAGATTTTTGCCCCACTTTGTTTCAGTGACTCTCGTGCACATCGGCATTTCTGTTTCAAGGTTATTGGCAGCGTGTCTTTGTTCAGACACATTTCTCATTTTACTGCACCAATCAGGATAAGATTATTGTGGGTCTGTATGTCTATAATTTACCAAGACAAGTGAATGTAAAATTATCCAACCACAGACGGTGTAGCAGAGCTGCAGGTGTGCACATGACGTATCGAAACCAAATGTTGCAAAAATCTTTTCGCCATAAAATCGTGGCTCTACCAATGATGGTTTAGCAGCACCGATTGTGTTTTTCTCTGATTTCTGAAGAATGGTTGTCCAGATTTTACTGAGTTTATATTCACCTTCTCTGTTGATATTTCCAGGATGTTTTATTATTTCAATGGCTTCTCGTACTGTCCTTGTTCTGTAGTTTGTGATGTTGGCTATGGTCTGATACTGGTTGAATTCAACTTCATGTTTAGTGATGGATGAATGCTCGGCTATTGCTGATCTATAGTTGTCTTGTTTGTAGTCAAAGATGTGTTCCTTAATCCTGGTAGCTATCCTCCTTCCTGTTTGTCCAATGTATACTAAGCCGCATGAACAAGGAACTTTGTATACTCCAGCAAGTTGTTCGGGTGGAGTCTTGTCTACAAACATGACAACTATAGATCAGCAATAGCCGAGCATTCATCCATCACTAAACATGAAGTTGAATTCAACCAGTATCAGACCATAGCCAACATCACAAGCTACAGAACAAGGACAGGACGAGAAGCCATTGAAATAATAAAACATCCTGAAAATATCAACAGAGAAGATGGATATAAACTCAGTAAAATCTGGACAACCATTCTTCAGAAATTAGAGAAAAACACAATCGGTGCTGCTAATCCCATCATTGGCAAGTTCATCGGCCAATCAGGAGAGGTCAGATGCGATTGGTTGTCAGGACAGCCAATGAGAAAATGCCGCACTCCCATTGGCCGCCTCAGCGGCCAATCACAGGCCAGGCCCCTGGAACCCCTATATATAGCGGCCCTCTCTACTCCTGGCCTTCAGTCTACAGTGAGACCCTGATGATGCCTGCTGAAATGTACGGCGAAACGTCGGTTCCTGCAACCACGAAGACGCGGCTCCAGCCTGGAAGCCAAGCCAGTCAATTCGACAACGGCCGCGAAAGCCTGCAGAATTCCAAGTAATTAGGTCATTTAAAGTCAGGCACACACTCTCTCTCTTCCTCTCTTTCTCATTCTCTCTCTCCCTTTCTCTCCCTTTTCTTCTCTCTCTTTTTCTATCTCTCTCTCTCTTTCTCGCTCTCTCTCGATTGTGATGGTCGCAGTGATAAGCTACAGCTTACTTTTATAAAAAAAATAACGTTGCATTGCAATTAAATAAGCTCTACAATTCTAAAATATGATGGAAATACAGTACGTCGAGAAAGAATCACATTATAAGCACACTACACGAGTCCTGGACTCAGTGACGTCATTTCAGGTTTTTCTAGGGGGGAAAGATTTTGTTTTCCGGCGACAGTGACCTTGTTGCATCTTTTTTTTTTAATAAAACATATATTGATTAGATGCTTTAATAATAAAACATCAGTTTTATGTGCTTGAGTTAGCATTATTTAAATTTAAAAATACAAAAATTATATTTATACACATAAAATTCTAAATCCAGGGGGGGAGCATTTGCCCCCCCCCCCCCCCTGTGGCCACAAATGACGCCCCTGGGACTAAATTGGAGACTGAAATGTTAGAGACAAAATTTTGTACATATTACGTTTTCTATGCACAATGTGCTACGTAGCACTGTAGTTTGTCCCCTCTTGTGCTCCACAGATATCCTACCGTAATACTGCTACTGCTGTTCTGCCCTGCTTGTTATGGGTGCAGGTTAAAATCCCGAGCAGTCCAAACATGATGTTAAGTTATTTTGTAATATTCATGAAATAATACCTGGACATGAAGCCAGCCTCCGTAAGTCGGTTCAGTGCAGGTCTACAGTGCAGCGGCGGCTCGTAGGTTTTTGCCAGGGAGAGCACAAGTTGCAGAGAACTGTGTGTGGTTGTGCTCTAGTTGACTCTACAGCCACTGACACGCTGGTATGTAAGTTTCGCTTATTACTGACTGGTCTCAACAGAACAAGTAGATAGTAGATATTTCATGGTTATTGGTATAGGGTGGAGTGTTCACAGAAGTGTACAGTTCTCGGTAATTTGTGCACTCCCTGTCAACAACCCATGAGCTGCTGCTGCTACAGTGTGAGAGTTCATGGTTTGAATCCTGGCTCGGGAATGGCTGGTGTGTTGTCTCATCACCTCACTTCAACCTAACCGGCTCTTAAGACCTAGTTGTTAAAGAGCTGTAAGGCCCTCACCTTACTTCACCACACCTCAACTGAACATGGATCGCAAAAGGGGACTTTCGCTACGCAGTGTTACCAATTAGTGGACATAGAATGTCATCGTACAATATTTTACCACCTCATTTTAGCCCAGAATTCATGCGGTGTTCTTATTATGTGGTGGTTTCTGTACATACCCACATAGACACACCGTTCGAGAGTAACGCACTGCATGCACTTAACAAATTATTAGGTTTCACATATAGAAACTCTTAAAGCAAAATATGGGGCAACCGATAGGAAGGCATCGTATAAATCAAACATATTTATTGCCTACACCTATATTTCAATAGAAATGGAAAATGTATGTCATTATATTTTTATTAATGTTCGGTGTTGTGCTTAACTTCCCTTATTTTCGTGGATGAGTGTTACGAGATACTGAACAATTTTACTGCTTAACTGAGTTTTATGTTACAGACTGCGACTGGAGTGGTGAATAATAGGGCTACGCTTCGCCACCGGCCTGGTACTGTCACCCTGAGGGAAATAAAGCGATGCCAGAAAACCACCGATATGCTCGTTCGCAAACTGTCCTTTCAGCGTTCGGTGCAAGTGGTATCTCAAGACTTCATTAAAACTAGACATACGCTTCCAGAGCTCGGCAGTGGGAATGGTGCAGCAGAAATTGAGCGAAGCGTACATGGTGGGGTTGCTTGGACACCAATTTGTGTAACATTCACGCAAAGAAGGTCACCATCATGACCAAGAACATCCAGTGGACTCGGCGAAACCAGGGTGAGTGTGTCTTAGCGCCATGCATCACTATGAACAGGAAGAAAAGGGTATATCAATAGAAATTTTAAAAAACGTGCACGTTATTCATTTTTCTTTAGAAAGTGACGTATAGCATTAACTTACCTGAGTGTATGTTCACGAAATGTGTTACAAAAATCTTCGTTGCTAAACTGAGTTTTAAATTATCGTGTGTACGTTTTCGATTTTTAAAAAAATATTGGAAAAGTGGTTCATCTATATAGCAGTCAATTCCTTTTAAACTGACATCGGTTAACCTGTACATTTGAAACCTGCAAGCCTTTATGAGCAAATTCAATCATGAAACCGTTTTGAAAATTATGCATGCTGCAACACTGTTGGTGAAGCAAAAGGAGACTCTTTTGTTTTAATTCCAGTTCTTCGTAATTTCATTGATTGTCCTTTCTACAACTTGACAGTTGACATGAAACATTATGCTACGATACGCTGTCTAATTTCGCAAGCAAGCTAAGCGGTACTATACTGATTGAGGTCGAAAAGTAAAATTAGCAACTAGATCAAAAAATCCGACAGCTTAAATAATCACCAAATGGACGGAGCATTGCAATGGTATTCATCACACGATCATTTTGAAACGAGAAATGAAGTCGTGGTTCACTGTTTACACGTTAAGTTTACCTGGCAACTACATCTGGAAAATAATTATGTATTCGTCATCTACACGTCAAGCTGACAATATGTGAACAACGGCGGCAGGTATGATTAAATGGCGTGGCTGCATGCAAAAAATACAAGCACTGTATAATTGAGTACTATACAGTTATATAGTTATATTTAGCCGGCAATTTTATTTCGAACAAGTCTAATTGAGAAATATTATGTATTACGCAAGATTTAATGTTGATTTAAAAAAAAACTTAGCACAAATATGTACTACCATGAGACAATAATGCAATATTTGCAATCTACCATCGCGGGCAGAAAAGCTATCACCAACAAGTCGTGACATACACGAAAAATGCAATGAAACGTTGACCGAAGAAATAAATTGCGATTGGACTTAGTTTGCATTATGATAGTGAACTCTCGAGATGAAATGTTTAGTTGGAATGAATGAACACTGTTCCAAATGCCCATTTTTCGATACTGAACGACGCATGTGACACCACGGGGAAAATTTCCGTTGTCACTGAAAGTCTGGCATCTATATTAACATCAAACTGGCGTGAAAATAGATTAGTTGTAAACTGAAGAAAACTTGACGCTGTTGTAATGAGATTGCAGTCGAAAAAGAATGTATTTTCTGGAGGAAGTGTAAACGCTATAGTAAGTTCTGTGATCTTATTTCCATCCCTGTGCTCATGCTTGGTGAGGTACTTGATATGTTTGACGTCATAATTTCAGTAATGAAATAAAATTACAAATGTATGTACCGCATTCAGTTTACTGCTATTTTTCTCAGTGTGTAATTATACATGTTTGACAGAGATGAATATTACTTAAGTATAGAGCCGGTCTGGGGCAAAATAACTTAATCCAACTGGCCTAATCGTCTTCTAGGAATGGATACTGAAGAACATGTTTCAGAACTTCACACTGTTTTCGGGCATCAGGCGACGTTTTGCTGTCGATCCCAGCAGATTTAAATTTGGAATTGCAGTAGGCACTGCTATGTATTTTATTTACGAGCTAAAAAACTAATTCCTTTGCTCTTGAGAATAGGTTATTTAATTTGTATCCTTAATGGGAACAGAATACACTCCATGTAGCGACCATGCCTCTGAAATTCCCAGCCAAACGCCAGCAATATTTACTTTGTCGACAAAGACGCAGCTACCGTCGCTAGTAACCATAGATTTCAGAAGCTGACTACACCACGATCCAAGCATTCAGAGAATTTACGTGGTCGAAACTACGTCCGTTGAAAAAATTAAAATTGCCTGATCCGGTGCAGTTGTGCACGACGCGACCGATGAGATCTGACTTTAAGAAAATATTAAGTTAGTTTTCCTTAAAAAGTAATACAAACATTATGGGAAAAAATTTCCTAATTTGACTTGATATTGTGTCGGCGAAGATTTTTAAAATCAAAACAAAGTAATACTAGAATGTACGCTAAGGAGGATAAGAATACCTGTATTCGAATATTGTTACAAATGGAGATGAATTCTAATATTAGGAGCGGAGGGGACTAAAATAGTGGTTATAAATCAATTGAGGATTCCGCTATCAATCTGTTACTGGACAGATAGAATGCCTTGGAATATAAAAACTAAACATACGTAGCAAACACAAGCAGAGCATAACCAAAACAAAGGAGCAGCGAGAGGTAAATAAGGTTATAAATATGGAAATGGGTTATTTTCAGACACTGAATGTACTTCTTGAAATATAGAAATAAGTACTTACTAACAAATTTTAAAACTGTACTTTTTAAGTATTCCCATGAGGAAAATTTAAACCTATCAGAAGAAATTAATAAAATAATGGCAAATACCAAGATAGTCGGGTTCAAAACATATATGTATTAACTTCAAAATGTTTACATAGAATAATAAATTAGCAGCTCGTACACAGAGTGGATAACTTAACAATATTCGGCCCTCACGGAATTACTACAACAATAAGCTCATCTTGAAATCCAAGCAAACGAGGGGCGGTTTCTTCCAAGACGGGAAAGTATTACACAAAAAACTTATCTTTAAAACTCATGCATATTTTGAACTTGATTATCAACTGCAAAACTTAAAATGCATATTAATTTACTTACTTAATTATTATTGTTATAATTTACAATTAGATTCAAATGTTAACAAGAAGACTTAATACCCATCGTGAATGAATAAACTGTTTAAGGGGGGAGGGTCAACGATACAACTTCCGTCTAAACTTGAAGACTCGGACCAACTCTTGGCTAACACATTAAATTGCTAGGCTACTTGTATTTTACATTCTGAAGCCCCGCAAGGCTCCTCCAGCCCTCGGCCTCGGCATAATGTGAGACGCGCGAACCAATCATTCAAAGACCCAAAAGACAAGGGCAAAAGACTAAGCGGCAAGACCCAAACGTTTCACAACAACCCCTTATATCGATTCAAGCTCGTAAACACCGCCTGGGCTTTCAGAAGATTGCGCAAGTGGTCAAAAAACACCTTAAAATTCTGAGAAAACCACGCGCAAGCTGACGGGAGTACTGATGTTAATCCGACGGAACATCTGCCCAGCAGTGAAGTAACAAGCTGGGTGACATCAAGCCTTACAATTTAAACGACCTGTTTCTCGAGTCTCTACTGAGAAGCATACAAGGGAAGGGGAGAGGGAAACGAGTTATGCCTGCTTTTCTTGGCCCGGCTGTACGGTAAAACTATGTCTTTCATTTCGATGACCTGTGACCTTGTCAGATCTCTTCGCATTAACTAGGCTGCCCGCGGCCTATGAGTATAGAGCACATAACTGATTGACTGTCCTCTAACTTGGCGTTTAGTGATGAAACTAAAGTGCAGGTGGACAAAGTGCTCGATTCGCGCACAAAAACAGTGACAAGAAAAGGCACAACATCACCAGAAGGATACAAAGAAAATAACTCCATATATGTTATGTACAAAATTACGAATACAGTCTTATATCACTCGACATTACTCGGGATAGCAGCGACCTATCTAAGCTGTCTTATGTCTGTACTGTGTAAAAGTCGCCTATCTCAGGCATATTATCTTGATAAAGTGTGGAAGGGGGAAAGTAGACAAAAGCTCTAAAATACAATTAATGATACATAGCTTATGTTATTCAGAAATCTAGAATTCATTAAAATCAAAGGCTAAGAATTATTTAAACAGAAATCTGAACAAAAAATGATATGTCTTAACAAAAAACTAATATCAAAAAATAACTACGAGACATTTGCCCCACCTTAAGTAATTTGAGATCCACAAATCTTATTATTCCCAAAAAATCAATAAAACAATAGCTATTACTATTGGGACCACAGATTACCAAGAACCTAAATAAAAAATACTCAGTTAAGAAATCAATATCCTGGCAGAAACCGTCATTTTACAAAAATTTACGTACGTCTGTGCTTCATGTTTTTTCTTTACTCCTTCTTTCATAACTTTTCAGAATCTTTTAAATTAATCGAAAATTAAATTCACAATAATTATTCATTTTATTTTCAATATTCTGATGTGTGTGTCGAAAGAAATTGAAAACACCGTAATTGAACAATCTTATGTTTTGGATTCTAAAGTGGCTCGAAGCTGTTGCCTCGCAGCCTGTTGAAGTTCTGGAGGAAGTATTCAGACCTGGAATGTTGATGTCTTACAAACTGCACCTTATCGAACCTCCAAAACAGCTAGCGCCGCTACAGGCAGGTAACAGTCGAACGACAGCAGGATCCCAAATATCTAACACCAAAGTTGTACCGAGCCCACAGTTACAGAACACAAGTACAAGAAATAACCTTAACTTCAAATGTGGCCAAAAGTAAGGAATCAAACATGAACTTGAAACAATATAGGATGAAATACTGAATTGAACTTCCACACCATACAGAAACCATTTATAATTAATTACTAAGAACAACCAATGTTATTGTTGCATGCATTTATTTGTGTCTAGTTTACTATTTAAAATTGCACAAAATCCAAAAGGAATGACCTCTGTAAATAGCAGTTTTAGTCGTGGCAAAAGTTTAGTCATTAGCAACATACAGAGTATGCAATATAACCACATGAATGTCTTATAACCGGAATTCAAGTTCAAAGTCATGCCAATGTAGATATACCTAAGTAAATATTTCCCCAAAGGAAATAAAACGAACAAACAAGACTGACAAAGGACAAGTGTTCATGCATACTAAGTAATGCTTTGTGTCCCAGGCATGGGTTCAAAGTTTACAGGTCAGCTATGACCGTTTACAATAACGGAAAATATTCCGTGCACCTGGTGCATCTGACAGGCAATAAGCCCACACAAGTTACATGCAAATTGACATTTGCCGCATAATTGAAATTCAAATTACGGATTAGCAATGTCTCGTCCACGGGCTCCACTTTTATAATCAACTATTCCAAAATTCCAGAAAGCAATTCAAGGGACAGAACTATGATAACAAACGCACGACCAAACGGCTATTTTGAACCTTAAGAAGCTAACAAGCAAGGCAATATAGGCCAACAAGAACAACCCTAACATTAATTACGATTATTTCCAAAAAGAATTTTAAGATACGGCTTCCGAAACGCAAATTTAGAAAAAACAAAGAGAAACACTATAAGCTTTAACACATGACAACAGCTGCCTTGCCGTTAACGGGGAACAAGTTCCCAACCTAACTAACCACTGCGATAAGCTGGAGCTTGTATACTAACATGCTGTCTGTGACATTCCCAGTAGAAGAGTGAAAATACAAGGCCCACACATACACTCTGCGAAACTTGGCCAGAGCTTAACAATGCACAAGCGCAGGGAAGAAGGGAAGGGGATAGCAAAAAGTTGTTAAGGAAAAATAGAGTCATGCAAACCGAGCAACCATCGTAGCTCACACTCGTCGACAAATTTTCTGTAAAGCATCACCGCGCCACCGTCGCTCAAAAAGAGGGACGGTGCATTCTCCTCCCCAGAAGTCTCTATACATCCAAAACGAACAATTCCCAGAGTCTGCAACCCTAAATATAACACTGTCTGTGACAAATTATTGCGCCACAGCTACACAATCTTGAAGTAAAAATCCATAAGTAAACAGATCATCAATAAACAGTCTCATGAAGACTAAGAATCTTGAAGCATCGTTCTATAGTTACGAAGAAAACGTAAAGGAAGCGAAAATATAGCATGGAGAAATCACACAGTCACACCCTAAAGAATCTCATATCCGGAAAGCGAAGCATATAGGCAGATGCGACACAGCATTTAAGTGATGGCAATCAACCACGTCACCAGATGATGCGGGTTGCAGCTCTGGTAGGAGACAGGCGAGAAGGTTTCCAGTCCATCGGAACATAAACACGCCTCAAAGTAAGCAGACGGTCGGCAGCGGGAGCATCAGCACTTTCAAAGATGTAGCTACTCGTAGAATCTCCTCAGCTTACATCGACTCTTGGCGCGGCTCGGTCACGTGAGGAAACATGAAAAGAAACAAGAAGGCAGCAGAAAGAGACAGGAATACAGTGTGAATAGAAGAGAATAGCAAAAGGAAAAATTAGAAGATAAAGGAGGTAAAAATACAAAGTAATGCGCACAAGCCCAGCGAAAACAATACATCAAAAACTAAATAGCAAAGATAAATCACAAAAAATTTCCTGAAAACCTAAGTAAGTAAACTTATCTCAACAATTTCAGATTCTCCCCGGGAAAAAATACATACACAAAATATCCTACACTACAATAACAAATTTGAAATACAGATGTACAACCTTAATTAAACTCTAGGAATAAATATTTTCAAATGGGATGCATGGGCTTTTCTTGGTTTACGTGGATTACTCAATAATTTAAATGACAAAATATTCGGTCCCAAAAATTTACATACAAAAAATGGGCCGGAAAACTTAGAAATAAACTTGCCGCTGAGTTTACTCGCTGTGTCGGGAAGACAAAAGTTACGGCACAAAACCAAATTACCGACTCGAAAAGGGGGAGCAACCCTCGAACTATCCAAATGGTGGTTAACCTCAGTCTTAGCCACGACGAGGCGTCGCGCCACCCGATCGTTCAGCTCATCCCGGTCAACATCATTCAACGGGGAAAAGGCGATGGGATACCCCAAGCATTCAGTAAGGGATGGGAAGGTACAATTAAATCCAAAATTAATAAAATCGAGATCCCTATCCCATAAAGTCTGATCTAAGTTATGGAAGATGGACAAACAGGCCTTTAGATTTTTATTAAATCTCTCGACCTGATTGCCACATGGATATTATGGATTTGTAGTGACGTGTTTCGAAACCCATCCAAAACACATGTTCTTAAAACTGCCTGAGGTGAAATATCGTGCATTATCGGTAACCAGAATTTCTGGAGACCCGAAAAATTTCAAAACATTTGTCAATGAATTGACAATAGTAACAGCCTTCATATTACCGACCTACGTAGCATGCGACAGTTGGCCAACAGTTGGTAAACAGTTGGCACAAGCAGTTGATGAGTGGCCATGAAATTCCTCAAGCGGCTAGCTTGTGGGCCACATGCGGAATGCCAAATGTGGCAAAATGATTTTTGGCTAGCCTATGGGCCATCTGTTGCCAGCCAACTGTTGGGGTTGTACAAACGGCAAGCTTGTGGGCCATTCATGCCGTCGTAACTGCTGGGAACATGTAAGCGGCACCCTTATGGGCCATTTGTGGCATGCCAACAGTCAGAGACTGCTGGGATTATATAAGCGTCAAGCTTGTTGGCCATTCGTGGCATGCCAACAGTCAGATACTACTGGGGTCACTTAAGCAGCAAGCTTGTGGGCCATTCATGGCATCCCAACTGTTACTAACTACTGGTAACATTTAAGCAGCACCTTTATGGGCCATTCGTGGCATGTCAACTGTTATTAACTGCTGGGATCATGGAAACAGCATGCTTATGGGCCATTTGTGGCATGCCAACAGTTTGAGATAGCTTGGGTTACATTAGCAGCAAGCATGTTAAAATAAAACACCCAGTGAGCCATACAGTGCATAAACATCCATCATTTTACAGGCTTCTCAACAAAGAGCTCGTAAAAGACCTCCATATGTTTTATACCATAGACATGTCCACAAAAATAAACATTTTCTGATAAACAAAAAGCAATGCACAAACTAGAGTTATTACTTATAGAAATAAAAGTGATGTTTTTATTGACCTCCAACAGGGCCATTTGTGGCTACCCTGCTGTTACTAAATGCTATGAACGACCAATTTGCGGCATCCCTACAACAAATATTATGGCACTACAACTATTACTGCTGAAGACATGTGGTGCAATTTGTGGTACTTTTATCATATATTATTGCCTTAAGTATTTGTGTATTATATGAAGTGGGCAGAAAATCGTGAAGCCTTACAACCATGTAATTTTATAGAAAATTTCCGTTTATGTACAGAACATATCGTCACACAGTGCAAGTAAATGAGTTGTGGTTATAAACATTGCAAGATTACACATTTCTTTAAGATTAATATATATATATATATATATATGTGTGTGTGTGTGTGTGTGTGTATCCGTACATAGCCGTGCAAAAGTTTATTTCAATTTATTATTAAATTGAGAAATGTTTTTATACTTACAGGAACTATTTTTTTTATCATGTTTGCTACTCTGAGCGCAGAAATGTTTTATTGTTTGCGTTTTGAAAATGACTACAAATAACTAATTTTAAATTTGTTAGCTGTAATTGTACCTGTTGAAGAATAAGTGCATTCGGTTTTAGAAGAGGGTGACAAAAGGTAATTGATGTATAGTTACTAAAAATTGTATTCTACGTTATAGTTACTAACCACGTGGCGATAAGGTTAGGTACATTGCACTCTTACTTCGTTTGTGTTTGTTTCAGTGAGAGAGGTGTTCTCTGTAATGCAGTAGAATAAATGGTGGTTGAATTAATAATGTTTATTATACAGGTGTGTGCTATACCTTAAGCCAAGTACATATGGTTATATTTCTTGAACAAGAAGGTATACATCAGCGGCCTGATGCTGGATTACAAACAGTTTGTCAGCAATTAGCCAACAGTTGGTAGACGAGAGGCACATCAACAGGCCATGGGCGGCCTGTTACTGAATTACAAGCAGCTTGCCAGCAGTTAGCCAACAGTTGGTATACGAGCGGCACATCAGCAGGCCATGGGCGGCCTGTTGCTGGGTTACAAGCAGCTTGCAAGCAGTTAGCCAACAGTTGGTAGACGAGCGGCATATCAGCGGGCCATGGGCGGCCTGTTACAAGCAGCTTGCCAGCAGTTAGCCAACAGTTGGTAGACGAGCGGACATCAGCGGGCCATAAGTGGCCTGATGCTGGATTACAATTACAAGCAGATTGCAAGCAGTTAGCCAACAGTTGGTAGACGAGCTGCACATCAGCGGGCCATGGGCGGCCTGTTACAAGCAGCTTGCCAGCAGTTAGCCAACAGCTGGTAGACGAGCGAACATCAGCGGGCCATGGGCGGCCTGTTGCTGGGTTACAAGCAGCTTGCCAGCAATTACCCAACAGTTGGTAGACAAGTGGCCCACAAGTGGCATGTTGGCGGCTTACAGTCTTTATGCCGTCACTTAACCGCTGATGGCCAACTTACAGTTGTACGAAAGCAGAAAGCCTGTGGGCCGCTTCTGCAGCTTGTGGCCCGCTGATGGTGCCAGGAGCATAACGGCAGTAACCCGCTCGTGGCACACGAGTGGATGCCGCTTATGGCATGCTTGTGGCACTGTTGGCTGTACACAATCGTGCTGCTTATGGGCCATTTGTGTTTTGCTATGTGGGCAAGTGGTAATAAAAAACAAATTGTGTGAAAGTATCTAACAAAATTAAAATGCAGACGTTCCCACTGCTGTAGTGTGTAAAGGGACCAAAAATATCTAAATTGGCCACCTGCCAAGGTGAATCGGGGGGTTTACCAACGGCCGAACCAAAATTAGCTTGTTTGCATTTCTGATAGTCCTCACAGCTACAGACATATTCAGCAACTTCTTTCTTTAAGTTGGGCCAAGCAAAAGTGGCAGACATTTTTGGAAAGGTCTTATTTATTCTTAGGTGCCTGCAAAAAACAGAGTCGTGGTAATAGTGTAAGATTGTCGGATGCATGGAAACGGGTGCCAACACCTTCCGTGCACGCCCTGAAGTACCAGTAAAATACAATATTCCGTGCTCTTCAGCATACGGAACAGAGGTACCCTGGGTCAGCTCCTGAAGCACCTGTGCTGTGTGCACCAAGGGTCAATCTTCTGACCATCTTTAATGCCTGTGCATTCCGGAAAACTTTGTAAAAGGGCACAAAAGTCTCTCCTTATATTATCCTCAACGATAAACTCAGCGAGATAAAACATCCTAGAAAGCGTATGTGCTACCACATTATCTGCACCGCGAACATGATTAATTTGGAACCTGAAGCGGAAAAGACGTAGTACCCATCTACCTATATTCCCCAGCAGACTCGGGTGATTCAACACCCAGTTGAGGGCCTGATTATCTGTGTACAGGTCGCATTTATCATGCTCGATATATGAAGAAAACTTTTCCAAACCAAAAAGGCACGCCAAAGTTTCCTTTTCATAGGTGCTCAAGTTCCTTTCGCTTTCAGAAAGCGTACGGCTGGCAAACGCTACCGGCGCAATGCCCTCAGCTGTTCTCTGCCAGAGCACAGCTCCCAGGGCGATAGAGGAAGTGTCATCTTGTACCACAAATCTCTCGGAATTTTAGGGAGATGCAGATTCGAGGGACTCGCCAAAGCACGCTTCAAAACCAGAAAGGCTTTCTCTTGTTCGACACCCCACTGAAAAGCCACATGGTTTTTCTTTAAATAATAATTAATTATTAAGAGGAGCAGCCACCTTGGAGAATTTAGGAATAACTCTCAAATAATAACCTAATAAGGTCAGAAACCTTTGAATACACTTAACGTTCCGTGGATGTGGAAAATTTACAATTGGCACCACCTGCTCAGGATCCATTAACAGTTTACCCTCTGCAATAATATAGCGTAAAATTTAACCTGTGGTTGAGCTAATTTTACCTTAGCAGGGTAAACAGTGAGCACAACCTCTCTCAAACTTGTCAACACCTTTTCCAGGTGCTCAAGATGTTCCTCAAAAGATTGACTATAATTAATAAAGTCATCGATAGAGACACTGGAAAATCGCGATAATGTTTAAAACAGTCTCCAATAAACTGAATTATATTAACTATGACACGTGTGAACAGTTTTGGGACAAATCACACACGCTGTATGTCCAAGCTGTACAGTTCTAACTGGGCCTGTTGTAGAGAGAAAAGCTGCTACAGATAAATGATAGCCAATGTTGATACGAAACTTTCAGTGTTATATACATCACGTTGGAGCCTAGCAAACAGTCAACTATTCCCGCGATTTTCCAGTGTCTCTAGTCATCGACGTAATTAAAGACAAAAATATATTTAAATTCAGAGAACACAAAGTATATTACTCTACTGAGGGCTTGAATCACAAAATTAGCTCCCATGGGGATTCGTGTAAATTCATATTGATTCCAAGGTGTACTTAATGCCGTATATTTACAATATGAAGGGTCTAACAGACCAAAAAACCTGGTGAACAGTATTTTGAGTTTGAAGGGGTAATGACCCCGGCTGTCAACAATTTATCTATGATCTGACGAAAGGCTTGTAATTTAGGAGGGGGCACAGTGAAAATAACACTCCTGAACACGTGACCCATCGGTAAGAAAAAAAATTTAATGGGAGAATATTACATTTCCCAATTTTGGAAGTAAGTACATCCTGAAATGTATTACGTAAGGTAGCTAATTGTCTATCTTGCTCGGATGCAACAGTGACTTGCTCAGCTGTTAAAAGTTTACCTAATGTGTTGGAACACGATTACATAAGCGCCTTAATATTTGGCGCAAAACCAAAAGATAGAGTACTATCCTCAAAATTTAACGTCACGCGAGTGTGACCTAAAAATTCCAATCCCAACACTACTTCATAAGTTAATTCATTAAACACCCAAAAGGGATATGACCAATAAAACTGACCAATTTTAAAAGAAGAATGACACAACGGTCCAATTCCACAATTTGTCCGTCGGCCAAACAAACTTGTAAACCCTGTGACTTTTGAAAATGAATCTTATAATGGAAAACTGAATCATTACTAAGCTTGTATAACGGAACATACAAAATTCCAACTAGCACTGGCCACGCAAACGTAGCTACAATTCTGCCACATATTGCACTGTGCAGACACTATACACTAAATATGTGTGTGGAACAAACGTAAAATTATTTCACTTTCGGATTCCAGCACCAAACTTTGAGGGTTACTAAAATGTATATCAGAGATTATAAAACTGCCGGGAGACAACCTTAGAAATTATTCGCTCATGCACAGTGACGTCATCAAAATGGCAGTTTACCAAATTCTTTAAATTCACGTAATTTGAAAACTACTTTACAGATTTTGGTGTATGAGGTCTCATTTTAGAGCACATAATTTTATTTTAAAAAAAATACGGCTGATTTCCTGTGAATGCAATAGTTTCGTACGTATGGTTTAAATACAATTTTTTTACTGTTCAATTTGAATTTATTGATGAAAAATACCCACAATTTATACTGTAGGAAGGAATATGCGGAAAACCGAAACACTTCAAATTAATACAGGCACTTTCTTTCACGTTCTTGTACATTCATCCAATCAATTTATCGTGAACGTTAATTTCAGTATAGACTTTTTTAGACATATATGATTTATTCACGTTAATGCAATTTCTCTCGGTATCTTTGTATTATTTTACTATAGACGAAATTGCTTTGTTTGTCAGTATCATAAATAAAATGTTTCCAATGACCTCCTTACATTATAAAATTACATTTAACATTTCCTTGACATAAGCAGATGGAATTCACATCGTGTTATCTCATTATTCATCTATTATTGAGCAGTGGCCTTCGCATTTACATAAAAGAGTGCACAGGAGTCCGACTTTCACACAGCGGCAGTGTGTACATCTATTTTTGCATTTACACGACACAAGTTCTTGGCAATGTTTGTTAATGTCTGGAAGCGTTGTCCAAACGTGAGTGAATGTGACGCCATCATCTGTTTTCCATCACCACTGACATTGATCACGAGCTGCAGGATTTCTAATCAAACAGTGTCTCCAAATACTGCATTGAAACATGGCCCGGTTTATTTGTTGCAGTTGGGCATCTACTATAGGTGGAACATGTTCAATGTTTCTATTCCTCTGAGTGAAGAGAATTCTACGAGCGTAATTTACATGCTCTGATACACTTGTAGTATGGTACATTAACACTACAAACCATTCTAGTGTAGAGAATGCGGCGCTGTCGAGTGAAATATGTGTAGTTGACATAATTGAAAACTCTGGGAAAGCCACATCAACATCACGAAATGACATCCATGTTTTCCACGCAGTATTTTTCCCAACACCAGAAAATGATGGCACAGTGTCGCATCCAGTAAACGCGTGGAAGAATGGGATCAATTCGGATATACCACTAGGAAGTTTGTAAAAGAATTCATGGATGGGCAAATACTGCAAGTTCTTTCCAGTTCCATACTCAATCCACAATTCTTCAACATCTTCAAGGCATGGAAATGCAAATAAAGTTATTGGAATCGCATCAGAATCAACATTTTTAATAATAATATTTTGGAATCCATGCATAGCAACATGCGAAGCATGCAAAAGAAGCCGAACATCTGATTCCTCGTGCGACGATGGTGAAATCAATGCTACATTTTCTTCTCCAGCAGACGATAACACTTCACCTTTGAAAGTACATACTACTTTTTTCCAGTAATTCCTGTCGCAATTAGATTGGTTGCCAACATATCAAACTGGTTTTCTTCATTTTTATCTTCCGATAAAAACTGTTTAAAGTTACATGGTATCTTCAATCCAGGTTTGACTACAATCATTTCACCACATCCTCTATACTGGCGAGTTTGTGACATCAAACTTCCGTCAAACTATTGGTAAAATACAATTTACACCCTGTTAACATTTTGTAATCTCATATTTATGTATGGTATCACCACACAGTCGCTGTACTGCTGAATGTGATATTGGCTTCAAGTGTCAACATATGTATAAGAGCAGCACCATCAATGATTAGGGCAGTTGAAGCAGACAAAAGGACCAGCGCAGTAACTTTCCTTGGTAAAGATAAGGTTTTTTGAATACTGGATACAATGGTGGCTTTATTTGCAGGCAGCCGTAGCTCACCAAACTCAGAAACTGATGACGGGTGTACACAGTTTTCAAGAGAGAAGAAATCGTTCACATCCCCTTGTTTTACTTGACTTGCAATGTAAAGGCGACAAAAGACATTATAATCCTTTTGAAATACCCGATCTTTTGTTTGTCTGTGCATTTGATAGGAGCTGTTTTCTTTCTAAATAACTGGAAGTTTTTCTGTTTGATTACATCATGAATAGAATCGCTTCCCGTAACCAAACGATCATTCACATAATTGGAGTATTGATTTTCACCTATGATACCAGCTTCTAATACAGACTTTGCAGCTACTTCGCTCATTATTATTTTACTACTGCTGACAGTAGTAAGATTTTTGTCTTCGAATGGGTTACCATACTCTCGATCAATTTTAACTAAAGCATTAACATTTTTCTGGAAGCTAGTTTCATATGATTTGTTATCTTCGTGGTGTTTACCATAATTAGGAATAACGTTTTGTTTCAGCAATCGTCCATGTCAGTAATGAATCTTTGTTGCTAAGATGAGATAGCCGTGTGCTATGAAGTTTTACAAGTTTGTTATTTTGTTAATGGATATGATCATGAGCAATACACGAGAACTTCCTTTTTGTTTTGTTACGTACGAAGTTTTCTTTCAAAAATTTATTGTATACTGTGGGATGAAGCTCTGGTAATTTCCACAAACTGTGCACAAAAACTGGCAACCACATTGCATAGCTCAAATGTTCGAGTGCAAACATCCAAGGACATATATTTTCAAATACTGAAATAAAATCTTCGAAGTTCCCTTGACGAATGCTTCGTACAAAAAAGGAGACCTTCTAAGTGTATAGTAGTCATCTAGTACTTGAATTGAACACTTTCCTGTTGCAATCTGTTGCACCACTCAGTGAGGCCTTCTGACGTCTAGTCTTCGCTATTGTTATATGCTTCCAGCAAAAGGATATTAAGCGATGCATAACATACTTCATGAGCATATCGACTTCTTTTCACATGAGATGATCTAAGAAGACCTTCAGCTCTTCCTGGGATTGTAACACCTGACTCTACGTGATTTTCCGTCCAACCAGAGCCTTCCAACCGTGGACCAATCATAGAAATTATGGTCATTTCAACGTGTAAATATCCTAACATCAATCACATTTTGTTTTCTCCGTACAACTCAGGATATCTCCTTTGAAGTTGTTTCACAATAGCATATACTTGTTGATCAGCTGTTATAACTGTGGTTTTTTCAGAGCTGATAGATTGTAATGCAGTTACAACAATTTTAATTGAATGGCGTACCATAGCTGGATAATTAATATTCTCTTTTAGAAGTGGAAGCAAAATCGTTGTACTTTTAGATTGTTTTAGTCCAGCTATTTCTTCCTTACGAGAGTAAAATGGTGCCCATGGAATAATGCATCCCTCATCATGACTTTTCACTTGCTCTAACCAGTACTTTTTTTTTCTTCAGCTGCACATAAAGATGAATTACCATTTGTGTCATTTAATATGGACAATGGTTTTTCTGTTTTACAGTTTTATGTTGGTGTAAGTGTGGTAGAGTCGTTACTTCGTTGCTTCTGGTGTCATCTGAACATTATTGTATCACTGAGATACTTGTGCCGTGAAATGAGTTTACACATGTATTGTATGATGTGTTATGGTCTACGCTGTCGATGGCTGCACATGTAAATACATTTTGCATTGCATTAGGCGGGAAAACAGCATTGTTTTTCGGACTGTGATGCTCACATACAGCACCAAAAACAATTTTTTCGACCTGTTGTACTTTTTTTTTTAGCTGATACATTTTGTTGATAAGCTTTTCTCCTCCTGTGTGATTTTGAAGCATTAGTCCTAAATATAGTGGTAGAGGAGTTTCTTGATCTACTTTAAAACGCTTGAATTTGGCAGTTGGTTGTCTTTTTCTCTTTTTACTATCGACTCTAACTGTGAAGTAGTCAATGCTGCAACAGGTATCTTTTCTTGTTCATTAGTAGATGCTTCCTCACTTGTGATCGGATTTCCTGTAGACGTTCCTTTCAGCAACATTGTGGGGAAAAAAAAAATATTAATTTCTTGGAAACACACGTCTCACTAGTAATTGCATTTTTAAATGATCCATCAAACTTTGGATAGTCAGCAAACATATCTTCCCGAAGAATGTTGGCTGCACGAGATAGACATATTCCGTTACTAAGGGAATTGTAAGTATATGCATCAACTATTGCATTGTGGACATCCCCTTCAAATGTAAGCAAAATTTCTCGCCCGATTTTATCCTCACGAAGGCCTGGTACAAATGCAATAAGTTGATTTTTCAAGCGAGTGCGGTTAACAACAAAGTCAGAAAAAAATCCTAACTTTTGGAGTCGTTCATCTACAAGTTTCACAAGACTAGCCAAACGAAAAACATGCACTGTTTTACTATACAAGAACATAGCTTGCATATATGTTACTAGTTCGCTGGGAACTAAACCATATGCTGTTTTCGAAGGATTGATCTCAATATTTCATTCGTACCGATTCTTACTTCTAAGCTTATTTCGGCAATTTATGTAACATGACTTGTGGTACTTTGCCTCTAAAGCCACAAAATCGGTTGAGTATAGCTTCATAAGCAGTTTCTGATCTTCGAGTGCCTGTGCATATGCAAGTATATTTGGTCCAATTACAAGTGTAGGCCTATATGCACACACTAGTATTTCCTTGTATTCGCCAACTTCACAGAAGAAGCATGTAGATGTTATATCTGCTGTGGTGCAAAATGATCTTGTGAATACTGTGCTGCTGCTAGCTTCTTATGTCTCATCTGTTGAATTTACATATGGCAGTTGTTCTGGGCATGTATCATCAATCTTCAGTCGTTCAATTTTCTGAATATTATATTTAGTTCTACAATTTGTATGATATTTGGCCTTATTATCGATAAGAGTCCGGTAGAGATTGTCAATATGTAAGTGTAATGGGAGAGTTTCGTACTCACCAAACTTGATCAAATTTTCACTACGTGATTGGTATCGAATTTCTGTTGGTACTATTAGAGACTGCTTGTTATCAGTTTGGCAAAGAATACGCTTTTCCCACATTATCACTGGTTTGATCGCAGTTGCGTCCAACGACAATATCATTCGCCTATGGTGTGTAGCCATGCTCGTTCAAGGTAACTTATTTCTGAAACACAAAACATAAACAATTGATTAATAAAACTGTCAAAACATTGTAATAGTGCATAATTTATGCAATGTTATCATTAAATATTAATATAGGCCCTACACGGCACCTGGTAAGCTTCGAGGTAATTACACAAAAAATATTAACATAAATGTAGTTTTTTAAGAATAAAACGAAAAATATTACATTTACAGCAAATTGTGCCAACTCTTTATTTGAGAAAAACTATGTGCTTAAAAAAGAGACCTCGTTCACCAAAATCCGTCCAGTACTTTTCGAGATACGTGACTTTCAAGAATCTGGTAGACGGCCATTTTGATGACGTCACTGCATGTGACATAATGATTTGTAAGGTTGTCTCCCGGTAGTTTTACAATTGTTGATACGTATTTAGGCTACCCTCAAAGTTTGGTGCTGGTATCCGGAAATGAAATATTTTGAAAGTATGTGACGCTTGTTCCACACACTCTGTGTATGCAACTCAATAACAAAAAAAGCAGAAATTAATTTCAAACAATTTCTACCTGTTACGTGTCGTACAGTAAAATTATTGTTTCTTATAATTTGATGCGTTATGTGATAAAACAATAACTTTCACGCAGCTACATTTAATATC
This sequence comes from Medauroidea extradentata, assembly GCA_003012365.1. Taxonomy (NCBI): domain Eukaryota; kingdom Metazoa; phylum Arthropoda; class Insecta; order Phasmatodea; family Phasmatidae; genus Medauroidea; species Medauroidea extradentata. Next base: position 34,656 of record PNEQ01093086.1, on the reverse strand, counting down.
TGTACTTTGTCTACGGCAGATAATCACTTATATTTAAGCAAAATAACAAATCTTGCACTAAACAGAATTTGAAACTTTGTTTAATGTCCTGGTCTTTTGAACTGGGCATATGTTAGGGGCTAGCAGGCATTAATAACTAGACCTCTCGGTTCGACATTCTGAACCACACTTATATAATTCATTCATATCAAAGTTATTACTGCACATCTCTCCACACCAAAGAGAATACATCAGGACAAAGATGCAACCTATTTCTGCGAAATAATATCTTTGCATTACAATTCTGCAACACTGCCAACACTGCAACACACCCTCTCAACAAATATTAATTTTTAAAATTTTATCTTTTATTTTAGAAGAATATTTTACACAATTTCAACATCGTAAATATAAATTCAAGCATGTTTTTTTTTTTTTCATAATGGCTTTGTGAGCATGTCTGCTATATTGTTTCCACTCTTAACATAATCTAAATATGTTACACTACTATTCACTTTGGCAACTATGAAGTGAAATCGTGTGTCTAATGTATCAATCTATTATTGTTGATGACTGACTGAATATCTTCAAACAAAATCGCATCATTGTTGTGTACACCAAAATCACAAAAAATGTTTTTAACCAACATGCTTCTGCAATTGCTACGCTCAGTGCTATATATTCAGACTCTGTTGAGGACAATGACACACTATACTTTTTTGGTACACCAGCTGATTACACAGTCAAATATTTTAAATACACAGCCTGAAGTAGACTTCCTATCCTGGACACAACCTGCCCAGTCTGCATCTACATACCGTTGCAAACAAGACTCTGTACTCACATACTCATGGCTTAAATTTACAGTTCTTTTACATAACTTAACACTCTTTTAAGTGACTTATGCAACCCCCCACTAGCACAATGCTGATATTTAGAAATAAAACTTACAGGAACACACAAATAAGGCCTAGTACCACAAACAGAATACATAAAACATATTATCAACTGTCTACATTTTCTTTCAAGTTCTTTATTTTCTGACTTATTTCTCTAAAATAGTTTAGATTATAAATTCTTATCCAAAGGGGTAGCTATAGGTTTCCAACTATACATTCCAAATTTTTCCAAAACCTTAGACAAAAATTTTTTATGACTTAATACTGTTTTTTCCTCATCCTGTTGTATGTTGATAGGCCAGCCTAAGTATTCCTTAGCTAATCCTAAATATTTCATCTTAAAGTTTTTCTGCAAGTTTGCCTGAAATTCCTGAACTTCTTGATTTTGTGACCCAAAAAACAATATATCATCAACTAACACATACCAAATGTTATCATTTTTGTCCTCGTGTACAAGTAATAATCATTTTTTAACTTTTGAAAATTACTTTTCATTATAAACTCATCCAATTACTTGTTCCAATAATTGGTGGAACTTATGTAACCATACAAAGATTTGTTTAATTAATTTTTTATTATTATTGCCAGGAAGCGTAAAGTGAACTTCCTTTGTAAAATTACCATGCAAAAATGCTCCTACTACATCCATCTGATTGACTGGTCTTTCTTTTTTACTTGCAAATGCCGCAAGAACTCTAAATGTAGGTAACTTTACCTCTTGAGAATACAACTCTGATAAATTACAATAATTCCGTTCAAAGCCTCTAGCTACTAAACGAGATTTATATAACTGATTACCTTCAATTTATTTAATTTTAAAAACCTATTTACTAGAAATAATATCAGCTCCTTCTGCAACTTTTACCCATGCATTGTTTTATTCTAGTGTTTCCAATTCTCTCTTCATAGCTTCCTTCTAGTCAGCTTTGCTACTACTGTTCATAGCATCTTCATAAATCAAAGGTTCTCTATCTAGAGATAAGAAACTTCTCTCATATTCTTCTAACCATTTTGGTATATTGTTCTGTCTGTCTGATCTTTTCGGGGGTGTTTCTAATATGGGTGTTTCTTGATCTTCAAATCTGGATGTACCTGGTTCTCATTTAATTCTTTTCCTACAACCTGCTCTGCACTGTAAAAAAATGTTCGTAAAATTACATGATATAGTCAGAGTAATTTTACACCAAAATTTTGTAAAATATCAGATACTATAACATGTCACGAAATCTAAAATTACTGCATCTGTATGTGTCAAATTACAATAAATAAGAGCAAGTTAAGTAACAAGTAATTTGTATTTTCACATCTTTTTATTTTAAAAAATATACGCCTTGTCAAATTATTCTACATTTGCCATTACAAATATACTTATACATATGAGGGTAATTTAACTAATGAAATGTATTTTTAACTCAAAATGGTTGTGTCTATTAACATACAAGACGCTTAAAAATAACTTATCTTGTGTCTTCATAAAATAACATAGACAAATTTGCTAAAAATACTCATACACGAACAATTTTATTTTACTCAAGAAGTATGGTAAAATGCTACATACAAGTATAATATGAATCACCGCATTTGTGTTTGTTATGTGGCTGGGTTCAACCCCAGAACCCTTGTCACAAACGTATTAAATGGGACCTAGAAATATTAAAATAAAAAAAATGTTTTCGTTGATATTTACTACATAAGTATAGTACAACAAAAGAATTCCCCTATATTGATTGAAGACACAATCTGGCTTATCGACGGAATGCTAGGGGCATATGGGTGACGCCGCAATAACAACTACAATGAACAGAAAGGGGACTTAATAAAAATAAAACGGAAATTAGGGACGGTAAATAAAAAGTGCTCCATTCAAAATAGTCTTACTTTAACCGTCCCTGTCACGGCAGGTGCACACTACAGTTACGACCGACGGAAAGCATAATAGCACAAAAACGTAATAGAAGAATCAAAACGGTGGCATGATTATAATTACTAAGACATGTTAAAGAACCCTTTTGTACACACCACATACTTCCTGCATTCCGCCGACTTCAGTGAGCATCGGAGCCAGTCTTTACACTCTCACACTGACACAACAGCAACTGGTACAATTTTAAAAAGCACTCGTCATCGAAGTCCTTCCGTCGAGCACCCCCAAGCGGGGGCCAAGCGTACTACACTCCTAACGTGACAAATGCCGCCTCTTCGCGGGACACACAGCCAAGCACCACAAAATATCTCCTGCCATCACTACCACCAACTTGTAAACTTAATAAAAGAGCAGGCACAACCATATTTACATGTGGCGCCACACATGTTCGCCACAGTTATATTACACTAAATAGCAAGTGTTATATAACAAACGACTTGTGTATTCACAACTGCTTTTATTGTTAAAAAACTCAGAAGAATAGTTAAAAATTGCTGCACAGTTACCAGTATAAATTTACATGTATATATGAGGGTAATGTAATCAGTGGCGGTTTGTGCTATTGGGCTGTAGGGCTGCAGCCCTCCCTGATTATTTTGGAATTTGAATAAATAATTTTTATATTCACAGCTCGTGTTTTAGACTATAATTTGTAATGGTATCATCTGAACTACCTACTCGTTAAAACCGTCAGTCGAACGCGGAGTCTAAGGAATGCGAGCAAATTTTAAATATTTACTTCTCTACGCGTTTCCTGCCTCGGGTGGTCTGAACCGTGAAACACACTAAAAAAACTTATCTATAGTAGCATCTTTCTACAAATATGGAATTTTTAAACCTATTACGCCAAAAAGAATAGTTTATTTTAATATTCTGCCATAAAATCGCCTCAAATTGCAACAGTTTTCTCGAGGCGGAATGATAAGTTTTTGATGTTGCTTCTTCTCGCCTAGGCGTTAAGTAAACTTTTTTGCAGCTTATTATTTTCCACGATTTATAACGTACTTCATAACAAATAATAAATTAATATCAACTTAAAAATACAAAGTAAAATATATGTGACATTGTTTTTCATTTTTAAAGTACGTACTTCATAGCCGAGCCCTTTACCGAACCATATGGCAGAGAAGTAAAATATTAAACTCATAGACGAACATTTAAAACCTTGATTTTCTGCCCTGCCATCACCATTACCATTTATCGAATACAAACTGTTTTTTTATGGGACGTCTGTTTCAAATACCTTCAAAATTTGTATTATTTATGATACTGCAGTAGACGATACAGAAAGCCATAAACAAATGTATCCTCCCTATACGCGAGTACTTCGTATTGGGGGAATTACCATTATAATTTACATTTACAGTATATTTTATTTCACTGAATATATTGAGATATTTAGGCGACTTTAAATATTTCAGGTGTTACGAGTTATTTCTTTTGTTTCTTTATGTTTTAGTTATGTATATACCTTTCTTTATATTTATAATAGTCGTTGTTTGAAGCCTCTAACCTCCCTCCTTGCGTACGGCCAACGAGCTATATAGTTAACATAGAGGGGCGGAAACGCTTCCAAAGTGAAGCCCAATTGAACGGCTGCTTTTACCCCAGAAAACATGGCGAAAAGTAGTGTGGCCAACATTATGTTAAAAATCCGTCATTATGTTTGCATAAAATCAGTTACTTTATAGCTCCACTATATTCCCACTAAACACTGGAAAAAATGCCAATAATTATTGTAATATATTATACTGTAATAAAGTTTAAATTAGCATAATCGCTCTCGTCTCTCGACCGGAAATAAGAGTCCGCCATTTTATCTAGAGTCAAAATACCACATTCAATTAGGCTTCACCTCAGAGCCTTGGAGATTGCTGTTTCCGCCCTTCTATGTTTACTATATAGCTCGTTGCGTACGGCCCTTACCCTACATAAGCAGTTCACGATAAAGTGAGCACTGTATAACAAGTTACTGAGAAATTTGTTCTAAGAAAAGAACGACCAATGAACTTCACGTACAAGTAACGGGTATCCACACATTAGTTAAGTGACCATTTAGTTGAAACATGATTTTGACTTAATATTTTCATTTTCAAATACAGTGAGATGAAATAAAGTTAAAAGTGTAAAAAACACGAACTATAGTGCATTAAATTAATGTGAAACACTGTGATTTGTGAACCTTAAAAACAACTGAGCTATGATGTCAATCCGATGTGTGGACAGCATTCTCTGATGTGATTTCGACTTGGCGTAACTTTCCACGCAGCTACCCTTGTTTTTCTCCACCTACTTGCTACTTCAAGTGCCCAACACAGTAATCCTAAGGTACGTTACATTTGTAAAAATTATGTTTGCGGATTTTGTGAATTTTGATATAAAAAAATTACAGTAATCCAGAGGCATGTTAAATGTGTTAAAATAATTTTTGCGGATTTTGCGAATTTTGGTCAAAAATTAATACCTTGAAATATTTTAAGTCGTTAAAGTGAGTGAGAGAGTTTGGTCAGCGCTTAACATCGAGGTCTTCAGCGCTGGTGAGGGGTGACATGAGGCGAGCATGGAGCAGCGCCGAAAGGAAAGGGCGGGGGAAACGGGACTTTCCCGAGAAAACCCGCCGACCAACGGCATCGTCCGGCACGATTCCCACATGCGAAAATTCGGGTTCTGATCCCGCCAGGAATCGAACCCGGATCGCCTTGATGGGTTAAGCTATTTGAGAAAATGGAATAGTGGTAACTGCTTGAAACATTTTTTGATTTCCTCTACCAGCGATTAGGGAAACCCCTTAACAGAAAGTTTCTTCATAAAAATATTGATAAATCTACCAAAAGTATATTCAATGTTTAGACACGAGAACAGCTAAAATTGCACCAGTTTGCACCTTGAAATCCAAATTTTTCCACCCTGCTCCACTTATTGGGGGACAAGAGTTCCCCCTCGTACATGCAGCCTCCCTGTGTCGAAATCCACGAGCCGCGCCTGAACTTAACACGTGTAATGTGTTTTTACCACAAAGCAGTGTGTTTAACATAAGAAACGCCTTAAAATTACTTCACGTGTGCCTGCATGAAAAACCATAGTCATCTGGTAAAATGATACCTACACAAACAATGTAATTTTACTCAAGAAGTATGGTAAACTGCTACATACAACGACATGTTGTGTAATCTGAAGTTCTTGCTAGTCTACAGCTGTTTCCCCGGAAGGTGTGGAGCGCTTGAGTTCAGAAGCAGAGTTCACGGTATAATCGCTAGACGGCAGTGTTGTCGCACATTTTAGCTGGAATACAATAGACTGTAAAATGCAGTCGCGTAGAAAATTTATTTACAATAAAAGTGAAAGGAAACTAGTCAGCGCAATGTTTACAAGCAAAATTAGGTAGCTTCTTTTTTTTTTTTTTTTTTTTTTTTTTTTTTTTTTTTTTTTTTTTTTTTTTTTTTTTTTTTTTTTTTTTTTTTTTTTTTTTTTTTTTTTTTTTTTTTTTTTTTTTTTTTTTTTTTTTTTTTTTTTTTTTTTTTTTTTTTTTTGAAAAATCATATATTTAAATGCAGTATAGTCAGTTTATGGTATTGTCTACAATAAATTGTCGCTATTTCCCAAACAATATTCAAGTATTCGTGGATAGTTTGCGGTGACACAAGTATATTAGCGCAGTTCTATATTATTACAATATAACACTCCTCTCACCGAGGCATTACGCTAAAGATTAGGGATACCAGCCTTAGTTTTGAGGTTCAAGTCTCGATAGGAGGAATATTTTTCAGTTATAAAAGAGGGCTTTACATCTCTTTCAACAACGAGTTCATTAGAAACGGTTACACGTAACTTTACACAAGATAAGAGAGCAGTTGGTGGTGGCCTATGTTAATAAATAAACATTTGCTTTTGGAGAAATTTCGGTAAACCAAAATCAAGATGGTCGGAGCAGGGAATCAAACATGGATCTTCCCGAATTTTAGTCAAAATTTACGCCACCTCTCTCCATCGCAAAACTAAGATAAATTTTACTAGCGTCATTAAATGTTCGGTGATTCCTATTCTTTCATTGTTTATTTAACCTTAGTAAAAAAATAGCCATTTCGTTTTTCAACTCAATTGGTGTGCCTAAATGTGTAGTTAACTGCAGTACGTTGTCTAATATTGTGTAATATTAACACGCTGAAAGTTTTACCAGAGTTGTAAATCCTGTGCTTACATGTAAGCTTATTTTCCAGCATAAAACATTTACATTTAATTTTTATATTTTTTTCTCTAATTTGTGCTAAGGTATTGAACTTTGTCAGTGTTTATCTCTTTTTACAACTTTTGATCCCGTTAAATGGATGTGAACAAATTCATGTGCTCTCATGAACATATTACAAAATGATAATTTTGTTTTCTTAACACATACTCTCTTTCACAACTTTCTTTCAACATAGGGAGCATTATTTTACCTATATGATTAGTTCATAACATACACGTATTTTGAAGTAGAAGTATTTTATCTGAAGTAATACGCAAATTCTAAAGTTTAAAAAAATGAATAAATATTAAAAATCTGACTATCCTGGCCAGGATTTGAAGACGAAACTTAAGCTAATGATCAGTCCTAGCCAGCTCTGATGTGTTTCTGTCTCAGTAGATCACACCACAGTATTTCATTTATACAAACTAAACACCTGCAGTTAAACAACTTGTCATGTGCCTACATGATAGCAAGGCCCTTCTTGGTATGTTTGGTGTTGGGTGTGGAGAGTAGGATGTACACTGTCGCAGTGCCAATTAACTCTATAGATTAGTACCAGTCAATCAAGATTAGCGAGCATGCAGGTCGAGTAGCAGCCAGCAACTACTTCCTTACCTGAGTCTCACAACTTTGAGTTTGCAGCCAGCAAAGTTTTGTAGAGGCAGTTTGTGGGCCAGAGGGTTTATATACCGACACTGCAGTAGGCTATGATCGAAAATAGCCGCTGTTTTCAACTGTTCGTTATTTTGGTTCGGGTGTTATGAGTAGGCCACTTTATTTTAATGTTCATAGTATATCTCAGGTATTTGACATCATGATTTTGAGATATTGTGAATTTCTTTCGTTTTCTGTATTTGTCTGGGTTTTTTTCTGTGGCCATAGTAAAGTATGTGACGATGTGTTTTTTATACATAATCTATAACTGTTTTGCCAAACTGTCTTGAAAGTTTCAGAGCAAATTATTTGCTTAGGCGTTCCTCGTTAATTCGTGTTGAATAGAAACTAATACAGTAAAGGGATCAAATTTGTATATTGCTTTAATTTGTTAACCTTACCTGTAAATCAAACAGCTCAATCCTTTACTGCCTACAAATTGCACAAGCGCAGAATTTCACGCTAGCTGCAATGTTATTACTGTTTTATCATTTAATTCAAAATACTCCGTCCAATAAATTTAATGTAGTTCATCAGCATCAGTACGGGGTTAATTTGTGTCGCACAAATGTTTTAATGCCTAATTAACTTATAGTAAATATATAAGAATGTAGGAAAGACTTACATTTTCAGCTAGAAAAATATTTAAAAGTATGTATTTTACTGTATGACTGATACAAGCATATATACTAGCGTTAATAGTATGCACTTACGGTACAGGTGTAATTAAATGCAATGTTTTTACTATATACAGCCAGCACAAATATAATTTGTATTAAAAGTGCTACTTGTTCGTAAAATTTTACTATGCATGAAAATCCGCTGCTGTAGGATTATTTTATACACAATTACAAAAAGCGAAACCATTAGAGGCGTAATTGAAGTGCTACCATACAGTCCTTAGTTCGAATCTAATACATTAACTATTATATTTGAGATTAATTCTTAACTACCGTACCTACTGGATAGGGAGTTGTGTAACGTCAGATGCCTGCAACGTAAATACCGGTCTCACTTTACCTGATGCTTTAAGCATCTTTCCTTGAGGTCAGTTAAACATATTAGTAATGTTCTGCTAGTTTGTGACGCGACTAGAATAAAGCTGATGGGAAAGTCGTACATGTCACAGATGGTCAGTACAAATGCCGCCGACTTTAACACCAAACCGCATTTCCGTAACATATAAATCATTTCCATGAGATATATTTTCGATTTCGTAAAGCCTATACACCGACGAAATAAGAGAACAGAAAATACGCTCGCGATGACTTAGTCCTTAGTTCGGAGCTCGAAAATCATGCAAGTTTATTACATTTTACCACCGAATAAAGTTTTGGTTTTTAAAAAATATATATACTCATGACAGATATAAAATTAATATTTTCACTAAAGATACTAGAAGACGAAGACCCGTGCGTAGAGATATGTAAAATGTTGTCAAAACGATATTTCGCCTGCTGGGTAATTATTCCGTTGAACATCATGATGTATAAATCCCTTGTACTGACCACAAATTAAATTATACTTTTGGTTCCGAGTATCTACCCCTCTACTGTAATGTTTGTCGGTCTCTACCATGTAAAACATTTTAGTATCTGGGCAAACCACACATACTACCACCCGAGTTCTCTCTCCCATCACTGTAACTTAAAACTTGCTGTTATTGAGTCCTGAAAATAAAATTTGCTATCGAGGAGACTAAAGCTCGAAGTAAAAGAAGTCGAGCTGTGTTACTGTTTCAGAACTATTCATCTCGCATTTGTATGTACCAGTATTCAAGCTAATACCTACCGGCTTGCGAGTCTCAAGAAAACTGAAACCAGTTCGATGATTCATTTATCATCACAGCTAAATATCATAGAGTTCGCTATCGAATAAATTCCAGGCCAAAAAATATTTGTTCAGTTACTAAGAAAACAACTTTTATATGCGTATTATAAGTATTTTTTAAAAGCATATTACATAATTAATCCAGACTACATTACGTACAGGATGCTGTATGCAATGTGATTAATATATTTTTTTCGTGAGACAAATTCTTAAACATTTTTAACAAAAAAAATCTGTAATTCAGTACATTGCGCAACAGTACATTAAAAAAAAAATCGTGAATTTCTTCCACCACCAACACTTCGAAAGCAAGAAGCAGAAGATCCGAAAAGTTAATACAGACTTCCTGTACCCAACAGTGTCCGTTGTTAATGAATTCTGGAGAGGTGAAGAAGCTAATAATATTTCGCACAATTAAACGATAAAAATAATATTCTGAATAAATTAAAACAGAACCTAACATGTTTACAAACATCCGACTGTATGAGGCCTATGTTATTTATGTCAGAGGCTATGAATGCTGACAAAATGTAAATACAGTGTATGCAATAAATTATTAGTGAGGGTCGCACGAGGCGCCATGTTCAGTTACAGTTTGTCGTTCGAGTACTATCTCCGTATGCATAAACCTACTTCGACTGCTTATTAAGTGAGCTACGTTGAGACCATCGCGCTATTTATATAGTGAATATTGTATTCACCAAGATATCAGGTTAGGGTAAAGAGCAACAAGAGATTTTAGGTTATGTTTCCCTGGTTTGTAGAAGACCGAATTAGCATGCTGGAAGGACAGTATTCTTCATTTAACATTAGCTACTGTAAGTTCTGTGGTAAAGTCTTTACTTCGCGAAATAATACGCTGAGACATGAGAAGATTTATGATTTCAGTCCCAACCATAAAGAACGTCTGGTCTGTGAGCGGTGTGATGTAACAATCACTCTCAAAGAAAAATTGATTAAGCACTTACGTACCTGTAATAGCTACATCAAGAGAGAAGAGGCTACCTGCTGTAGGTATTGCAAGAAGCATTCACTAAATTTCGTAATGCTCGTCGACATGAGGCAGGTTGTGAGCACAATATGGAAATAAATCTACTTAAGTGCAGCTACTGCAGTGCCCAGTTCGCTCGTCGTGACATTCTGGCTAGACTCACGAAGACTTGTGAGGGTAAAGTAGCACGATCAGCTCAGAAAAAAGCTATGTGAACAATCACTGGAACCTTCTCGGCCATCCTGCTCCAGGACGCTATCAACCCCCCCCCCCTCCTAAAATCGTTGTAGGGTGTGGTATGGTAACAAAGTTCGGGTTCGTCAGTTTGGAAACTGCGTTCCGTGAGAACGTTAAGACTTATGCGTTTGAGATTGATACCACCAATATGAATACCTTACTTATATGTACGTATGGGAACATCATAGGATACGGTAGTTAAAATATAAAGCGAATAACTATGGAACCCTTACTTTCTCACCAGAATGCGATTATGTAAAGCCAGGACCAATCGATGCCATCGGTGGAGGGGTGTGGGAACACGTATGGGAACATATTTGCAGGGTGTGGAAACATGTGTAGGAACATGTTTAGAGGGTCTGCAGACATGTGTGGAGCATGCAGAGACATGTACGGAGCATATGAAACATGTGTGGAGCATATGAAACATGTGCGGAGCATGCAGTTTTATGTGAGGTGCATGCAGTTCTATGTGAGTTGCCTGCAGTTTTATGTGAGGGGTCTACAGTTTCATGTGCGGTTCCTGCAGTTTTAACGTGGTTCCTGCAGTTTTCTGTGGGGTGCTTGTAGTACTACTGTATGTGTGAAGTTGTGGGAACATGTGTGGAGGGTGTGCTATTATGTGAGGGGTATGTGGAGAGTGCATGGAGCCATTCACAACAATAGTGATATTTGTATAGACGGCGTAGTTTTGTATGGGGAATGCACAGTCTTGTGTGGAGCCTGTGGTACTATGTGCGAGTTTGTGGAGAATTGTGCGGAGCCTGCAGTGCTTTGTGAGGTGCCTGCAGTGCTGTGTTAGATGCTTACATAGTCGTGTGAAGAGCACACATATTTGTGCAATGAGTGTACATAGGTGTGTGAGGGGATGGTTGTTAAGAGTATGCGATACATGGGTGGAGGGGTGTAGAGAGTATAACCACTGTCACTTTAATGGAAATTACATTGTTGTGTTCGTAACCACTGTAATTTTGCTTAGAAGACGTTCGAAGAAACCTCCTGTATATTTTAACATCATATAATATGATTATATATTTAATTTCGCAGAACTGGCATAGGTCAGCGAGGATGGTACTGTCATCCTACATAACGAAGGGGAAAAAATTACATTTGGAAACTCTCGGGTACAAGTTCACCATACAATTTATAGGCAGTTTTCGTTTCATGGTCAGCAGCCTGGCGACAACTCCTACAACCTGACTCCTACAGACTGACTCCTACAGACTGACTCCTACAGACTGACTCCTACGTACTGACTCCTACAGACTGACTCCTACGTACTGACTCCTACAGACTGACTCCTACGGACTGACTCCTACGCACTGACTCCTACGCACTGACTCCTACGCACTGACTCCTACAGACTGACTCCTACGTACTGACTCCTACAGACTGACTCCTACGGACTGACTCCTACGCACTGACTCCTACGCACTGACTCCTACGGACTGACTCCTACAGACTGACTCCTACGTACTGACTCCTACAGACTGACTCCTACGGACTGACTCCTACGCACTGACTCCTACGCACTGACTCCTACGTACTGACTCCTACAGACTGACTCCTACGTACTGACTCCTACAGACTGACTCCTACGGACTGACTCCTACGCACTGACTCCTATGCACTGACTCCTACGCACTGACTCCTACGCACTGACTCCTACAGACGGACTGACCTACATTTTAGCTTTATGGATATACATGTGCTAGACCGTCACTCTCTCTCTTCACCTTCCTCCTCTCTACCTCCGCCATCCCCTCTCTCTCTCTCTCTCTCTTCACCTTCCTCCTCTCTACATCGATCCTGCTCCTCTCTCTCTCTTCACCTTCCTCCTCTCTACATCGATCCTGCTCCTCTCTCTCATTCTCCTCCTCTCTATCCCACAACCCTCCTGCTCTCTCTGCTATGCTCCTCTATCTCTTTACCCTGCTCCTCTCTCCCTCCACCCTCCTCTTCTCGGTCTCCCTCAACCATCATCATTTCTCTCTCTACCTCCCTCTTTCTCCCTCACCGATATTACATTTTGCTGTTTGGATTTCTGAGTTACACCTCCAAAGACTTTTATTTTTTTCGTTTTAAATATTTGGTTTTATATATATTCTTGTACGTTGGACTTTTGTTTGGGGTTTATAGTGTCCCACAGTAACTATACGTACTTTGGTTTAAGCAATGTTCTTGTATATAGATGATTGTGTACAATATGTTATTTATTTTGATTTATTTAATTTTTTGGCCTGTATCTAACCTCATATATCATGACCTAACCTCCCACCGTGTCACATGTCTAACCTTGTATCCATTTTTCCTTTCACCCAACACTTGTTTTCCCTTGCATGTGTTTCTTGTACTACTTTTTTCAACTTGTGTATCACATTTACATATTTTATTACATTTTGGCTTTATGGATTTACATGTGCAATATCTCTCTTCAGCTTCTCCAAACTCCTCTCTCTCTCTCTCTCTCCCTCCCCCTCCTACACTCTCCCTCCCCTTCTCCTTTCTCCCCTTCCTCTCTCTCCCACCACTATCCTCTCTCTCTCGCTCCACTCTCATTTCTCCCACCCCTCCTCCTCTCTCATCCCTCTCGGATTTTACATGTCAGTTTTCTGTGTTAGGCTTCAAAAGACTGTTATTTCGTTTAAATATTTGGTTTTAAGATATATTTCTCGTACATTGACCTTTTGGTGTGTGGTTTCTAGTGTCGCAGTGTAACTTTTAGTACTTTGGTATTTTCTTGTATGTAGATGATTGCGTACATTATGATATTTATTTGATTTTTTGCCTTTAGCTAGAACTTTGGAATACTGTTCATGTCAAACTTCCAAATGATATATTTTTCTGGATCTAAAATATCTGAGATTTTTCCATATGTGTCAGAACTATGGTATACATAGCATTCTCGAGTTGTTGTGAGACATCGGGTCTACTGTATATCGGCAACTCTCCTCAGCGATGCGGTAATGTTCCTTAAACAGTTTCCCGATGTAGTCTAAGGGAGTATCGTGATTTCTTCGGTAGCCTTCTCGTCACATCGTTATTTCTTGTAGCTGCTAGTAGTGTACCAAGCCTCTCTTCATTGTGGTCCTCTAGCAGTATGGGGGTTGGATTAGGTACTAGACTTTGTCAGAGAAAGTCGTTTAAGCTTATTGTGCGGATCTTCTCAGTGTAGTCAGGATGTATGACACTGTCGGGGAGAGATATAATGGACACTACTTAACTTTAGTCAGAGTATCATGTGGTAGAGTGTTTACTCCGTATTCGAACATACATCACTTGTTGTCTAGTCTATTAAGAACCAGTTTGTTGCTACACTAGGAATATAGTTGCTTCTTCCGTAATCTGATTTTATGTACAGTTACTCACATGACCTTCTCTCTGTTTTGAACCCCTTATGTAGTCCTCGAAGGTAATTTTCAATCACACATTTCTGGATTCCTATAGCTTTTTTACATACATTTTCACAACACCTGTACGCGTATATCTTCACACACACTCCTACAAAATCATTTATAGGCACGCCATTAAATACGTCTTTAAATTTGCATATACCCTTTTTTGTTTTGAGGCACGTAGTGTGATACTTATTTTGTATAAATTGTTATCATGTTTTGCTTTCTCTATGAGACTCAACCACGGCTAGCTTGCTCAAAATTTATTTAACATTTACCAATGCATGCAGAGAAAGACATTACATTAAGTTTAACATCCATTACCTAAATCAATCACAGAATATCAGGGAAAATTTAATAGTGGATTCGTTTACAGAAACTGAAGAAAATTGCTCACAACAGTTACGTGAGACGATGCTAATAAATAAAAATAATATTGTAATACGAGAAAAAAATGAAATTTAATAGTTTGTGGCTGTCGACAAAATTGAAGGATATTAACGCTCAAAAGGAAACTATAAATTGTCCTGGATTTAAGAATCAAAATACAGGAATTACCAACTAACTACCTCCGGCAAATGTACTGAGAACCATGCGAGAGAGTCGTGCCTTAGTACAGATATCGTATAAATTGTCTCTCCAAAACTATATCCTTGCGTTCTTGTACTGATGCACAGGCTGACTCTGTCGCTATAGAATGAAGTCACAGTACCGTGAACAATCTTCTACTGCAGCACTTAAGGTCCTCGTCGTCCGCTCGTCCCAGTTTTCCATCACAAGGGAGTGCATTTACCTTTACTTTCATTATTTTTAAAACTTAATTTGGAAACTTAGGGGTAGTTGGTGGTACAAGTGACGAAGTAGGCGAACTGTCCATTCCTCCCTGGAACTTACACCTGTAACTTTAGATTCCAACAGAGATTTTTCATTGCTAAATTACAAGAGTTTACATAAACATAGTACCTACAACAGTACAAGTAATTTATATGTGCGAACTTGTATTCACCCCTATAACTTTAAAGGATGCTATTTCTGGACACATGTTCACTAATAAATAATGTTCCTTTTTGCATGATCTACTATCTGGAGCAAATATCTGTGCAAAAATTTCTCGAACGAATGTTTTTACTTTTATGAGTCAAAATTGGACTCCTTAAATTTTACAACAATGATTTTGTGTGAATATTCTCGGGAACCATAGAGTGTCGTAAAATCTGAGCTTATCATAATGTATAACTATCAATTTTAAATATACACACATTTTATGGCGCCTAAGATTAGGGTTTTACACTATATTTTACGATTGATAACCTTTATTCGTCAATTTCCGAGAATTCTTATATAATGCAGCAAACCACAAATAAATTAAGTGACCTACACACAGTTTCACATTGCTATCCATTGTTTTTTTAATGGAATTATTACAGAAAATGATGCATGCAAGAAAAAAGTGCACAAGTACTTCAACTGTGAACACAAAAATTTGCATACATTATCTTAAAAAAAAATTATGTACACTTAAAGTTAAGGCATTACATACCAATGAGGCACTCTTTTATGCCAACTTGTAAAGTCCAATATCCCTCACAGCAGCTTCCAATCGCTTTTCACTGAGATAAATTCGGCTTGATCATTTATTCTTGTTCAACATTCTGGCATGTTTTGTTGGCAGAACCGTTTCATTAAATTTTTTTTTGGACCATTATACAAAGTATTATAAATAAAAAATCTAAAAAAAGAACGGGCTTGAAAGAAATTTTGCATAATTAATAATTACAGCAGCGTACAAACTAGTGTCGCTAAAATAGTTAATAAATCCGGAAACAAAACAAGGAATAAAGAATTCTTGTCAAAGAAGTATACATATGTGGTCAATGCTGCCAAACTACATAATTCTTATTCAAAATAGCCTACGTAGTTTGGCAGCATTGACCACATCATCACCCCAAAGTTAAGCAATACATGAGTGAAAATATTTTCGGCGAACGATCCTGTTTGTTGATTTTTAAACAAACAGTAAACAAACATTGAATGAAATGTGCACCATTTCAACCTGGTTTACAAAGGAATTTTGGTGTGACGAAGAAAAAAATATATATGCAATCAAGGAGAATGTTATATATATATATATATATATATATATATATATATATATATATATATATATATATATATATATATATGATGTACAGAGAGAGAGAGAGAGATAAAGTTGACTGTCTTATATATGTATATAAAACAGTCCACTTTTTACGCACAATTTTAATAATTTATACTATATTAACACAATGTTTTAAACACTTTGATATTTGTTTTTCTTAAATATTAATAGTAATTAATTTCTTCATTACAGAAGTTTGTCTGTGCACGCAAGAAATTTGTCTGCCTCATGTAAGAGTTCCATTTTTTACATCTGTTGCCGTGAAATTTGTTTTTCTCCTCTGCCATAATGTTTGCACAAGTACACCGAGCTGGCTCTCAAACTATGCAGTTTATCAAAGTAAAAATATTTTCCTGCAGAAATTTGTCACATGATTGTCTTCAAAATCGTCAAAAAATGGAATTCTGACATGAGACGGACAACTGTAACAGCACTTCACCGTACTTTATCAAAGATAGTTAAACGTATTTTTCAGCATTGATATGTAAACATAAACTTTATTTTACCGCGAGAAAATCACATGGCGGTTACTATGATTCCTCGTTGTTTTGAAATCGATTTCAGAACACTTAGTATTTTGAAAACGCTAATGGAAACGGGATTCTAATCGATTTGTGTCTCAAGGTCTTTACACCAAAAACCGGGCGTAAAATGCCATGGAAACGAGGATCGTACTGCAAATGAATCGAAAGTAAACCTACGCACTCTGTAGATGTTTCGCTCTTCAAATTTTCTTTTGACAGGTGCACGAGCATTGGTCGGACTGTGTGATTCACGAAAGAAGTGTTATTTTTATTAGAAATAATTTGAGAACGAGTACTGTTCAAATAGATCATGTTTAGCATGCTATATTGTTGTAAGAAAAAATTATTTTTCACTTTGACTTATGGTTCTTTCTTGCTACCACGTTTTAGCAAATGAAATAGACAGAACAAAAATAGCATACAATCTAATTACGTGTGCAGCCGAAACAAAAATAAACGAATGGTTATGTGTATTTATTTCATGTCAGGCAACATAAATTTCAACTATACCAACAATACCACACTTAAATTTGTCCAGCGAACTGAAATTTATTTCAAACAGTTCCAAAGTTTTCATGTAGACGGTTACCATTCTCAGTCGGGATTCAATACTCTATTCGTTTTCAAAACTATATGGAAATGTGGTGAATGTTAATGTTAACTTATGGTGGAATTATGAACATGGCCATGAAAGTTGACAAGCAAGGAGTAAACAAAATGTTAGTTATTCCGAATAGCCTTAACTGCCATTGTTCTGTTTCATTAAAACACCCCTAGCCAATACATAAATTGACAAACAGGCTTGCTTGGCCAAACTAGTGAAGAACTTTTGCCTTAAAACGAATAAATAATACGGCTAGTTGCTGGATGATTTTATAACAATGTCGTGCAGTAAAATCTCATTATTAAGTACGGTACTTCACTTTAAAGTACTGTGCCGTATAATATTATGTAGGGAGTCTATGTTTTGTTAAGAAAGATATAAAAAGTAAAACATAAACGACACAGACAATGTTGGACAGTGTGGGTTCACTCCATTACCAATACTACCTACAGCTGATATGGTAAATATACTTTGGTAATAATTTACGTTTATTTTATTAAAAGCAGCATTATAAAAATTACTATTATGAATGACACTTGTAGTGCCATAAAAATTGATATATTTCCATTATATTTCTTAACTCTATGAGTACCAAAAATATAATATATATAACTTATGTAGGCCTCACTGTTAAAAATGTCCGTAATTTCACGGGAAAAATACGGAAATTTACTGTAAATGTACGGAAGTGACTTTGGTAATTTTAATTTACAGAAATGTTTCCGTATTTTCAGTTTACGGATTCGTGGCAGTTATTTTTCGTAAATTAACGGAAATATTTATGGAAGAGTTCTGTAATTATACAGAAGTGACTTTCGTAATTTTACTTTACTGATATTTTTTCCGTGTTATCAGTTTACGGACGATCAACAATAATTTGCCATATTTTTTCGAGTGGTTGGGTGCTCATGTTACGTAACTTTAGGCCACCAAAGGTGAGTAACAAGACAATGGCAAGAAATTTGACCTGAGCAAATCTTGTGCTTGACACTTTCCTTAAGTGCTTATCAATCTTGTTATTATAACTTTGTTAATGAATAAGCATGTTTCCAAGTTAGGCCTACATTATTTCATGCTAGTTTTAAAGAAAATTTTACGATAATATTTATAGTTTTAAAATGATTCTTTAAATTCATTTATATACACTGTTAGAAAATTAGGAAATTTCAGCATGCTAACAACAAAGTTCAGTCTTTAGAAAACAAATTGGCACCACCTTATCATATGTTTATTGTGGTCGTGTGGTTAGAATGTCTGCTTAGAAGCTCAAGGATGGTATGTTTGCATCTTGGTGCAGCAACATAAATTTCTAAGATTTATATATAAAATTCTAACCCAAAAACTAGCATTATCGGAATGAAAAACATGGAAAGTACATCAAAATTGAGATAAATAAAATTTCGATTTGATTATTTATCTCTGCATAACGTACGTGTGTTAAGACTTTGTTAATATTTTGTATTAATTTTCTGTTACAAGGATATAATAATCTGGTTGCATTAGTTATTACAGCAACATAATGTCGATACTGTATTTCACTAAAATTACGTGTTCAGTTTGAGTATTATGTATTTCTACACATATATTTGTGTACCTAGAATTTATTGATTGAGATGTTCAGTGGCATGTAGGCCTACATGCTTAACTGAATACTAAATGAATGAATGCTTGTGAAATCAAGCTTGCAGGCAAGCTTGCACGACTTACGACTGATACTGTTTTCTTCGTTTTTTCACGACGCAGCTTATACATTGTGTGTATTTAAGGTTTGGGTAGCTGTATACATTATTTTTAAATACGTAAACAAGGTATGATTCAACCTGTAAACATTATTTAGTCTTTGCAAACTGCACGACGAATGCTTCTGTAACTATAAACAGACGTTAAATAAACGTATATAAATTAATAGATACCCGTTTCGGTCCTTATAAATTAAAAAAGACTCGTACTATAATTAGATAACTTCAACTTTTGAATTTCCGCCAAAAATATGGGTTTACTGACAACACTGATGCTCTGAAGCGCCAGTAAAATCGGTAATCTCAGTAAACGGATGTAGCCTCGCACAGGGTATCGTCATCAACCGACCATCAGTGACTATCAGTGCCGTCAGCAATTTCGGAACTATAGCTGACATTACTAAAAACACTGGCCAGTGAAATCAGTGAATAACGGAAGGTGGCCCTCAGAGAGAGTGCAGTGCAGTCACGTTGTTATTATGAAGATAACAAAAAAAGTGGAAAGAAACTAGTCGACGCAAACTTTGGTAAGCAAAACTATGTTTTATTTTTTTTTTTAATTAAGCCTTTTACGCACGTAATTGTAATATTTGTAACTTATGGTTGCCATAACATTTCTGAATTACGATCTACAATACGTTACTGCCGCACTGATGCTTTAAACGTGGCACGCAAGATGAAATCAATACTTGCTGGGTATACTTGCGAACTTTTGCGATCAACCCCAGAATTAGAAAACACGTCGTCGTGCCAATACACCGGCCGTTCGGTAACATCGGTAGTTGGTGGGTCTGATGTACTCATAGGATCCACCTGGTATGTAGCGATGGATCGGAAAACATACACGGGAAAATAACCGAATACTCAATGAACACAGCCGAAAGTGAACAACAAGCGAAAGCACGTTTCAACCTCTTCTAAGAGCACACTTCGAGAATGTACGAGGCAATGGAGTACGCTAACATTTTCATTGAGAAAACCGTTGTTTCAGTCTTAACTATTTTATTTCTACTTGAGTTTGTCGGTTTTCATTTTTCATATTAAATCGTAATATGAAAATTTTGATTGCGAAATGCCACCACTTATCTATCCAAAAGTATTATTGTTCGGCCATTAAATTACAATAAAAGTTATTAAATTTGAAATATACACTGAATTACTTCAACAGTTCAGTAATTCTCAATTTAATTTTGAAATCTACATGAGCATATGACGATATAATCTCTTACATAATCTTGCTTTTTCTATATCACCGCCCTTGTTTTATTTGTTGCAGCAATAATTATCAACACTTGGTTTCAAACGTCACATCACCCTAACTTTTTTTTAAGCAGTGCGTACCTTAAAAGTTGAGAAACAAGCGTGTCTCTACTTGTAGTGTCCGCAGTCATTTCCATTTCTAATTCGAATTTAGGCCAAAATGGCTTTCGGCAAGTAGGCACATCGGTGTACATCGGGCCGCCAGTATTTCGATCATGGCTACTGCATATTTAGGTCACTTTGTTTGTGGTGCGTGTAGTCTGAATATAGTTCGACAGTCGCACTCAAATACAATGTACATCTGTACGCAAAACTTTTAAGGAAGTAGATCACACGTCATATTTTCAGTAAATTATATATTTACTATTTCTTTAATTTATTTGAGTTTACTCATTTTATGCACGAAAGACTACATAGTGTGTATATTATGTTGAACTTTGTTATTCACGAAAGGTTGAAATAATATATATTTTTTTTTTTGTATCTACATTCACACACCCCAGTAGCTGTGTCGATCGGGGTACAATATAAATCATGTTTATAACGACACATGTACAGAGCGACTCAAATAACAAACTATTATTCCAATAGAGTACGAAACCTATGTTGATTCAATTATAGCGTTTTTTGAATAATTTAGTACCTGTAGTAAATAGTAATTTTCAAATGAGTAGGGCCTTAAGGCCTATTTTTTCATATCTTACATTAATGTGTGATATATACCGAACAGGCCAGTTTAGACAATTGTCGCAATTGCTCTTCTCTTGTTACGAGGAGTGGTAAATATGAGCCCAGAATACATTCACTCATTCGCGGGTTAGTACATACATAACAATTTTTTATTTGTATCACGATACCTGACCTGTGCTCGTGACTCAGGCAGAAAAGTTATTAATGACTACTGACTTTATACATTACATTTGGTAGGCAAGGTTACCAACCACAGAAGTATGTTAGAAAACAAGCCACGAAAATACACAGTGATTCTTTGTTTGGCATACAAGTACATGAAATCTGGGAAAGAATAAACGTACTGCAGAAATGCGTTAACTTACACAGCTTCATGATGTTATATCATGCTACTGTTTACAAAAATACTTAACAAACGTTTGTTTTGGTAATGCATAATTTCACAACTTAAAGAGTTAAATGCTTGTAATATTCACGGCATGACATATTTAGTCGGTAATCCAGATACACTCATATCCGAACAACGCTGAAACACTACCATTA
Source organism: Medauroidea extradentata (assembly GCA_003012365.1). Taxonomy (NCBI): domain Eukaryota; kingdom Metazoa; phylum Arthropoda; class Insecta; order Phasmatodea; family Phasmatidae; genus Medauroidea; species Medauroidea extradentata. The sequence goes on along the minus strand of PNEQ01093086.1, from coordinate 12,998 downwards.
TGTTATGCATAGTCTTAAATTTACGCAACAGTATTGTATATAAGGCCTATAAAATTAATCTCGGAAGGTAGGACTAAATGTTGCTTAGTCAATATTACCAACTTTGCATAATAAATAAAACTGGTGTAAAACTATTAATATGATAACATTGTTAAACTAATATTATTGCCAACATTAATTTTAAAGCACCAAACTTATCTGCAACGCACTAGGATAATCCAAGAAGAACAATAATATGAGAAAAGTTTTGGTGCTCTATTAAAAAGCATTGCATTACGAAGCTAGCAATGCTTGAAATTTTACCATATAATATTTTATACATTGTGCTCTGAATCTGAATCATAATTTCTTTTACAACGTAGACCTGAGATGCACATAAAATAATGTAGGTAGCAGAGATGTCGAAAAAAAGTTTGTGGAAATTGAAATAACAAAATAATATTTCGCTTGTCATAGCAAAGTTATTAAAATAACATTCCCATAGCATTAATGTTCTAGGTGTGCAAATTATAAATTGACACTTCTCCCATTCGCGTAGAAATTTTCTACATAACCTTACCTCTGTTTCATATCCTATGAAAATGAAATTTCCTGACGGTATAGCTAAGCCGTTTTTTTGTTGTACATAATTTTAATATCTTACGCCGAGAGTAAGATAGGCTACAGGAATAAATCCGAAGTTATTATGGAACAAATTATTTTTTTACTGGCCAAAAAGTAGCTATTTTAAATGTTCCTAGTGCTCATTCTTTCATTAGTTCTTTTTTTCCATTTTATTAGGCCATGTCTTACAGGGCTATAAATCGCTTCCGTGGAATACACAAATACAAACATCGCTTAACAAAAAAAATACTAAGCATTCTGTCTTAGCAATGCCTGAACTGAACTGAACTGAACGCAAAAAGTTAATACTAATTTTAAAAATGTTGTTAATGACATAATTTTATATAAGTATAATCAACATCCGTACAGGCTCAATTCATTGTTTCAAAAACGACCTGCGTCTATAAAATAGTAATAGATTCCACTCTGGTAATTTTTTTATTTCTTTATTATAGGCTTGCAAATGAAGCCAAGGAAAGGAAGCGGAGACAGGCAGAGACGACTACTCTTAACAGGGATGTTACACCTCCACTGTGTGCATTGGTATAGGTTGTTATGTCGACTTGTAACGCAATGCTTGTAACGTGCAGTAAAGTGTGCGTATTAAATCCAAAGTCTTCTGCCTTGTTCTAGAAGGGTAACTGCAACAATGTTAATAGGTGTCGGATGGGAGGGAAGCAAAATAATTTTTTTCCTGATCAAAATATTTTGTTTGCACAGCAAAATGTATAATGTAATAGACGAGGTACTAACGTGGCAATGATATTATGTTTGATTCACACAGATGCAATTATTTGTTTGCGGATGATGCCCAGTTTTATGGAAGATTAAAATCTTAATGTTTGTGTAATCCGTGGTTCACTATGCATTTAAAAATAACTTTGTAATTTTGTATGGATATTAAAATAACATTAACATTAAGTGACTTCAAGGATGGTTCATTGAGGGTACAACCAATCTCGATAAAACATCTGTATGCAGAGAACGAAAAATATAGTACATTTATATGAACATATGCCCGCCAGGATACGTTTTTGTTAGTATCGTTGTGGTACATCACTAGAGCCTTCCGATATTAATTACTGGTGCATGTTGGTTCTTGAACCGAACCAATTTTGTAGCTTTTTAGATATTTTAACGTTATTACAAAAAAATTTAAAGTTTAAAGTAAATAGGAAATGAATTACTTTTTTTAATTATGGAAATATTTTATGTGTATTAATACACTGGGAGGAAAAACAGATAGTTGAATATTTAAGTAAACCTAAAATTTTTACACTAGAATTTTAGTAGATAAGTTTCTCATTTCAAGTAAAAGCATTTGTAAAAATAAATAAGATATTGTATCTCAAGTTACATGCCTGTGAAAATTAAAATTGATTTGTTTATTTGATGTACGTACTACATTGTATCTGGCGTTGAAAGAGACTGGTATCATAAGGTTATGTTTTATAAAGTAACACTTAATTGCGATAATATTAAATTGCTATTAGTGAGGCTTTTATGTTATCACATTTACACGTATATCTCTACACCTCGTCTCAGGTTCCAAGCAAATTCACTTTTCCCAACACTTTGTTTGCACGTATCATTGCTTATGACCAGTAACGTCACGACGTTACTTCGACCTACACCAGGACCATACATTTTAACGTATATTGAGTTTTAAAAAATCATACTAACCTCTAGACCTACTTCTATATTCACAATGTCGCTTCCACCAGAGTGCAGCAATGCATACGACAAAATGAAGGGCAAACGTGGCATCAACAAACTGTGTGTCAATTAGCTTGTGTCTGTGTTCAAGAGTTTCGTTTGTATGCGAACCTGGTGAAATAATAGCATATTTCAGCCAGTAACACAAATTAGTGAATCGTTTGCTGTATAGAGAATTTTTGGTGCCTGTTTCTCGAAGATTCAGCAATGGCAAACTATTTGTGTATCCGGAGGGAACTGGTATGTCCGAGAATCAGATGATCTACTGATCTTCTTAATTTCCCTTACATTATAAACAGATAGCGATAACTAATACCGATACTACTATATACAAGCCAAAATAAGAAATGGTCGCGAAGTGTAAAATTTCAGCTTTTACGTTTGTAAAGATTCTATCTAAGGTAAATGTATAGTAGTTTGGAAATTTGACGATAAGCAGTACGATGCAGACAAACTAATAAAAACAAGTTATGCTTAAATATAACTAATTTAATGATACAGTATACAATTAGTTACATGTACTTAAAACTTAAATTCTTACAGTGTTTTTTTTAGCTATAAATCCTTAAAATTCGAGAATATATTGAAAATGTCAGCAATGGCAGACACTGAAATATAGAATATGTTCCCGTCTTAAGCATTATTATAGCTCGGGTATCATTTTTATTCATGTAGGGCCCATAAACGCATCCAGTGGACAAAAACTTGGGAGTAACGCGAAACTGTTGGAGAAGTTTTCAGCAATTATTATTTTATAATTTAAACACATAAATTTTCTTTTAATTTTGTCCACTATAACTAGATACTCAAAAGTTTATAGTTTGCCTCTTACACACATCAAGTACAATTAATTGCCTATATTATAATTAATGATAATTTCAAAAAATTTTGCCCAAACTAACATGATAGCCAAGAAATTTCCGACTATTTTATATGCTGCCATGTTCAGAACACCTCAAATTAATATTGTTCTGTAAGCAACAATACCTTGAAATTCAATTCAACTACAAAACTGTCGTAAATGGCAAAACATTTATACAGGTTGCCCTTACTGGCTCACAAACTCGCCGTCTACGCTTACAGCACATACTAATGTAAATTTCAAGTCTGAAGGAAATGTGTTGTTGTTTCGAAAAAAAATCATATTTGTCGCAAGTAGTATACATATCTAGCAATGCGATACATTATCTTAATTTAATAAATTAATGCCGGGAATAAACATCCAAAGAAGGTATATGCATCCCCCTATATTAAATTTTTATCATGAACTGGGGTGTATACCACTTATACGAATCTTTGTTTCTCCGAATCGCTTCTTCCCTGTTTCCAGAGAAGGGCCTGCCCCCACTCTCGGCTCATTGTCTGTATTCGCCCCTCCCAACCCCCCGCAGAGCGCACCAGTAAGAAGGTCGACAAGACACAACAACAAATACTCACTGGCCTCCCACTGTGCGAACTGTTCCGAGCTCTCATCTGGAGAGCAGTTTCAAACATTTTATTCTGGTCTAACTTTACTGGAAAAAACACGTAAGTAAAACTATGCTTTAAAGTTACCGCTAATGTCGAGATAAATAGCTGTACTTTATTGTATCCTTCGTTATAATACATTTGCAATGAATTTATACATAATTTCCTATTTGATTGCGTTAGAAAGCAATACATAATTCGTTGCTACCCATACAGCAGTTCTTCACTTCCGCGGCATTTAACAAGACATAAACTGAATAGTAGTTAGTCAGAATTATCCTTAGTGTAAACTGAATATCTAAGCTCCTAAAATATTTGCAATTTATTTTAAGAAATTTATTTAATTGTTTGAATGCGAATTAAAAAACTAAAATTGTGCAAGAATAGTGAGAGAGAAATCATGCTTCAAGTAATTAAAATGATTCGAGTATGCAGAGGATAACCAGTTACTACTATCATGTCGTGTTGATGAAGCGGACGAGAAAATATCGGAAAGTAGTATTTATACAAAAGGCCTACATACAGGATTGTACGAAACAAGCTCTTTAAAACTCAGAAAAAAGGTATAATACATGATGTTTGAAACACATCATTATATAAATTAAATATCACAATGATATCTCACTAATCAAGGAAATAATTCATGATAATAATTCAAATGAAACCTTAGGAAATACATAAGACAAAAATATTCACACGGATAAAAATATCAGCAAATACCTAGTCGGCCAACTTCTGTTTGAGACACTGGACTAATGTATTTGTGCGACGTGTTAGTACTGTCTTTAACTACTGTGCAGGATTGTTTGTTGATATCAGTAAAAAATAAAATCGTGCACGGAAGGTACAGAACACATGTTTAAGATATTATTTCAACCTCAAAAACAGGAACATGGAAAACAGAAGATTATATTATTTAACTATTCAATTTAAACTAGTAGTAGATACCCCGATAAAACATATTTATCGGAAAGACACTAAATTATCTCAGTGCACTGTCACAATACATGAAATAAAAGCATCTTTAAATTGCCTCGAGTCGGTTTACAAACATTAGTTCAGCAAGAATTGCAGTGGCATGCTGGGAGACTTGAGAAATATCTCCCACTAGCACTACAAGTGTACGGAGAAATTACACCTTTTTCTGCTACACAACCAGTTTAAATAGAAAATACTTACAAAAGTCAACGCAAACATTAATACAAATATGTTTTACTGTGTATATATGTGCGTGTGTGTGTGTATTTTTTTTTGTTTGATTTTTGTTATATGATCGTTCAAAATATTGTACTTTCGGAAATTGTTATTTGTTTGAACTAAAAGTTTATTTCATTTCTCCAAACTTCTTTGTAATGTTTAAAGTTATTGTTAGTTTCATGCAATGTTCGGTGTCATGGAATTGTAATATTGATGATAAATATTTGTTTAATACGGTTAAGGTAATAACTGTAAAAAAACACGTACCAATTGTAAACCAGCCTAAAAAAATAAAAAAATATACATACCGTCAGCCAAATATATATCTTCTGACAGTTTTACTTTGCCGCAAATATTTCGTGTGTTATACAAATTTAAAAAAATTCAAATGCAATTCTGCTAACTTCGAACTGGAAAGTACAGAATTATCACCAACCAACTCGTATAGCTGTTTAAATTGGCAATAGTTATCACGTATTACTTACAAACAATATCATTAACTTAAAATAAATGTTTTCAATTTGTGTGTGGAACAAGAAATAATGGCTAGGTAAATCTTATTATTATATAAACGTTAAAAAAATCGTTTACCTTGCTTGTGGGTGTTCAATAATTCCGTAAAAAAACAGCGAATGCCTCGCCACTACTACTTTAACCTAGCAACTCTCGCACTGTTTGTTTCAGGCGACATTCGTTCCGGTATTTGCGCACGTCATGATCAGCGACAGCGCAATGCTTGTTGTAACGACCAATATCCCTTGTTTAGCTGGTGTTGGGGCATGTTGCGGTGATGTTACTTGGTTGATTTGCTTTAATTTTTGACACTTTCTTTTGTGTTGACTTGCTGACCATGTGGCTACATGAACTTGGGCGCTCAGTTGGTCCTGTCAGTATCGGGCGCATGCAGGGTGCCATCCGAAATACCGCGGGCTGTCGGTGTGAATACTGCCGATGTGTCACTGTTGTGTGTTGATGAACGGTCGCGATACATGCGTGGGCTGTTGAGCGCACGCTTACTTTAATTTTTTTGCAACATGCCATTAGATACGAAATCTGAAAATGTCTATTGCATGTCATTATGCTGAACGACAGAATAAAATAAATAATAAATAAATGAAATGCAAGATACACAAGTCCATTCGTCGCTAGGTATTTCATTCTCACTAACAGTAGTACACTTACTAAAATGATACCACTTGTCACATACATCACATAATATACCATTCCGAACGATATTTCTTGCTTGTTTGTTTATTTGTATCCATAAGATCTTTTCAATACACAACAGTAAAAAAATATTGGAAATAATGAGTATTACATTATAAATAGAACATTTATTCATTTACAACAATTACACATGTTTATACCGGCTCCTTCTGTACACCAACTCTATAAATTCTTTGTTTTGAAAATCTGAAACAGAAAACAGGAAAGAGAAGCTTACGAAAAAAGAAGAGATTTGTGCAGTGTGTGTCAATATGTGGTCTTTCTAATGTTTATGATTCAACTATTCGGCCATGGAGTGAAATGCTAAATGAAAGTTTAATTTTATGTTTCTTGAGACTTTTGCATCTGTTAGGGTGGCGCGCTGACCCAATGTCGGGTTGCGTGCGGGGTGGTCGCAGTCGATTTCCCTAGGCTACACTACTTGTACACTGCACTGGTATACACTATGATGGGTGTGGAGCGAATAAAAAGGCTTAGGGTCTGGCAGCGTCAACTACGTTACTTCTCCTATAGAGCTGTTACATTTTAAAAAAATCCACGTCAAACTGAAATTAAATTCATAAATAATCTTCCTTCCTTTTTACTTCATATACATAAAACACGCACATGTGACTATTTTAAAAAGCAACTAAAGGTGTACCTACTAAATAAAGCATTTTATTCGGTGGATGCATTTTTTAACCCCACCTCAAAATAGAAACTTATTTCATCACATAGGGCCACTGAATTGCACTGATGTAGTTAAATTTCATAATTATTTGTATTGCTGCTATTTGTTAGTTTGCATTTTCTTTGTAGTCAAATTTCATAATTATTTGTATTGTTGCTATTTGTTAGTTTCTTTTTTTGATGTCGTTAAATTTCATAGTTATTTGAATTGCTGCTGTTTGTTAGTATCTATTTTCTTATGTTCATGTGATATAATCCTCTTCAATATTTTTTAACTTCAAGTTCTTTGACTGTCAGACACTTAAAGTAAAGGATAAAAGTGGGAGGGCTCGTCAGTAAAGTATAAGGTGGTGAATGGTGAGGGAGACTGGGGTAAATTGGTCTGGAAGAGTATACTGGATGAGGGAACAATAGTGAGAAGGTTCTGAGGGTGAGGAGCAGAACAGAGTGGGGTAGGTAATCTATGCTTAGCTCAGTGAGGGTGTGGAATTTACTTTTGGAAGAGTTGGTAAAGGAGGTTGGAAGGTCTAGGAAGGGTTTGTTGGGTGATTTGGATGTGGGATTATAGAATCCCACCAGGAGGGTGTCCATACAAAAGTGAATTATTACTTTATCTGTGAAATAAATTATATAACTATGTTATGCCTATCAAAAATTGCCTAGTTTTTGTACTTTAAATTTTACCTGGCAACTTAGACTGCATAGTTAAGTAGAAATGAGAGAATAAACAATAACCTACCTGCACAGTTAGGCAAGGCATGGAGGGAAGGGGGAAAAAACTGAACAAGGTACCTAATAAATAATATATTTATACTTGCCAATGGGGTGACAGCTCAGTGGCAAGTTCATCCTAAGCCATCACTCACTTCTCAGGCCTTTCCTAGGATATCTAATTTGCCAGGGGCGTAGGAACTAATATTTTCCAGGGGGGCACACAGGCGGTGTTAGCATGATTCCACCGAAAGTAATGCAGGGGGTCCGGGGGTCCTCCCCAGGAAAAATTTGGATTTCAAGGTGCAAAACAGTGTTATATAGGCAGTTTTTCGTGAAGAAACATTGAATTAACCACTGAATGAAATATTAACCCATACCTTTTTTTTGTGTTAAAATTACTTTTGATAGAAGTACTTCATTCAACTGTTAAGCCCAGAGCATGTCCACTATAAATTATTTCGATACCAAGAGAATAGGCACATGTTCCGAAAATAATATCTTTCATCGTTACAAAACTCCAAACCTAAATTAATGCATGATGGACTATAAGGAATAATTTACAAAAAAACTATGGCACAGTCTCAAACAATTCAACACACATAAAAATAGAAAACATTCTATAAATAAAAAAGCTATATCTGTCTTTTATCTTGTAAAAATTTTCAAATTATCTGAGGTAAATTATTTAGAAACCTCGAAATTGCTGAATGTTGACTTTCTCTCTGATGTCCTAGCAACAAACTCTTTTGATTAAGATGTCATGCAGTTGAAGTGAAGGTAACTTTGAGCCATAAATCTGAACAACTAATAAGTGATTAAGTCTTTCTTGTGGCATATTTTCTCGCAATTATGTTTTCAAGCATCTTAGACCCCAAAATTATCTCTCTGAAGAAGCCTCAGAGGCTGGAACAGTAATGATGAGCATTATAAATTTTTTAACTTCTCCCAGAAATGTATGCACCATTGCTGGTTCTTTCTTCAGTTTTCTTGCTACATGAAAAACTCCACTGATATTTTCTTCAGGAATGACAATCTTTAACATGAGCAGTTGTGCATGCAATAAATCTGTATTGAAACCAAATGAATGTTTAGCTAACTCTAGCTGCAAATCTTCTTAAGACAGACGGCTTTGTTTAATATAAGACAGAATGACATTTTCTAATTTGATCAGTTTCTTCACACAGTTAAAAAATGTTACTTTTACAAAAAGGTTTTCTGGAAATCGGTTTCCAAATAAGTTTTTTTTGACACTACAAAAATGTTTCGAAAACTTATAAAAACTTGTACTTCTTTTACAAATTTATTAGTATATTTATAACATTTCTGTAATTCTACAAACAAAATTTTCTATATTTACTGCTAATACCTGGTTAATTTTAAAAAAGTTATTGTAGTGATACAAAAAAAATATTTGAAAACCAATTTTCAAAAAAATATTGTACTAAAAAGTATTAATTTTTTGTAAAATTTGACATGCCGCTTAGGTTTATTTTGTTTCAAATAGAAAAATCTGCTCAGTAACATTTATTTTACTAGTCCTAAAAGGTGTTCACGGTACTTGTAACCACTTTAAAAGGTTTCTGACATCTTACTTTTATTACCTGACTGATGATGTTCTGATATTAGGTTACAAGATTTTCCTTGCAAACATACAATTCTTTTTACTGTGCAGTCATTGCCTTTTCTTGAGAACCATTCCAGCATTCGCTTGAACTGGAAAACCATTAAAAACCGAAATCAGGATTGCAGGAGCCTTGGAACGAACCCGGGTCCTCTTGAGTGCGAGTCAACGTGTTGTCGTTGTGCCACCTCGCTCGGTTACTGTATATAGGAAACGTTTGCGGAAACAGCTTTTTCTGGACCTTTATTTGTCTTTAAATATAATTAATTAATGCTTTTTCATCGTCTACTGATTACTTCTAACCTTCTTCTAATTGGTATGAATATCTCAAAATAAATTACTTTGTAGCTTGGTTCCCTTTTGGATAACTCTGTCCAAGATTAAGGAAAGAGCACACAGCATGTTAACACACGAATTATAAAAACATGAAAATAATTAAAGCTTCTTGTATGCTGTTGTTTGCTGACAAGATAGTTCTGATGGGGATATCAGCATGAAAAGAAATAGTCAATGCAGTGTAAACTATTAAATAATACTTTTCTACTCGAATAAAATGATTTTTGAATGCTGCTTCCACTAATATGAAAATAAGTAAACATTGGTGAAATTTTCTTTATAGTTTGCCGTTGGCTACTCTTACACCCATATGCAAAATTCAGCATTGTTATCTATTTCAATAGAAGGACTCAAAATTAAGGCCCAATAAAACTACTAAATCAAATACGGGGCAACCATGTCAGTAGAATCGCGAACTGCAACTCACTCAGTATCACATACTAAATACCAAAACAGAAGGGGAAGAGGGAGGAATAGTACAGACATCAGACACAATAAAATACAAATGTATAGAGAACATGTGAAACCAATTTGTAGGAAAAGGATTCTCGTAACTTGCGGCAAAACATTTTAGAGGTCTAGTACCCAGTCTCTGTAGGAGCAGTTATCTATTTAAATATTAGATGCCGAACAGTTAGACTTACAGGAACTATCATCGTTTAAGTTTTGAGCCATCTATAACATAAGGCGAAAACTACTAAATTATGTGTGTCAATTTTGCAATGTTACTCATAATTATTTGCTTTCATTGTTGATAATTTGTTTCTGATACTTATGCACGCTCTATAAATGTTTAGATAAAATACTTACATTTAGATAAACGTTTTAGTACGAGAAAACAGTAGATCCCTGCTGCACATGGAAGTATTTAAATTATTTGTACATGAAAGTTTTAGCGTAACTTTTCTGTGCTATTACTATTAACTAAATTCTATTTTCAGAATGATATTGTTGATGCCAACTATGCAGAGCAGATGAGTATAAGTAACTCAATTTCATATAAGTTTGGATAAATCTGACAGAAATTTATAGGCAATAATTTGTAATATTTTGTTATTTGTGTCACTTCACAAGACAAACTGTGCAGCACAAACGCTGAAATGGGCATCTCAGGTTCATTTTATAGCTAGAAATGTCTTGCAATGTGCAACAAATCACACAATACTGAAAATTATTGCCCATAAGTTGATTTCTCATTTATCCAATCTTATGTGAAATTAAGTATATATATGCTATATTTATGGTATTTATTGTTATTTTGTTAATACAACGAAAATGATGAAAGCACATAATGCAAACGTGCCAATTTGTAAAGTACACAAAGGAGCAAAAAGACTGTGAAATGCACATAATTTTGCTTTTTTTGTAACTTTCAGATTAAAAGGAATAAATTACAAAATTATTTACACTTGTACAAAGATGAGGAGTTGTCAACTTATGTCTGATAACATTGTTTGCATGCATAATGGATTCATGTCAAAATTAACATTAAAAATCTAGGTTGCTTGGCAACTAAACTACTCTCACTGTATTTAAACTTTGGCATTTTAAACATGTTAAAGTACAGCACGTAAGAAACCGTAGCAAAACAAATGCCACAGATGAATGAAAAAGGAGGGAAAATGGTTTTTACTCCTGTATAGAACACAAAACTTTGTAGCGATATCATATTTTCAATTTACCGGTAAATTAATTATTGGTAACATATTGCATAAAAATGTTTCTAAACAATCGTAAATTACTTTAGAAAAAATCTCAGTTGTTTATAAAGTTTAGTTTGTCCGATAAACAATTGCAATAGTAAATTCCACTGAAACATTTACTGTATTTTCTTAACGAAGATATTGATTAATCTTTTCACATTTGCAAAGCACTCACTACACTTCTACTTCACTTACAAGACACCATCACACTTTGTCACACTGAACCAGGCAACTGCAGACCATAGAAAAGGGAGGGATGACGCCTGGAAGAAAGAGACGGGCAGATAAAGGAATGCTATTGGGGGGTGGAGTTGTTGCCTTTAGTTGACTTCAAGGTCACCCAACTCAACCCTCGTCACTATTGTCCATACTATCAGTCCTAAAACTACCATTCTGCAATGGTTTTACCTAGAGACAAAACATGTCGGAATCCTGACATATTTAGTGTACACAGTAAAAAAGATTAAGAGTTTAAAAAAATTTTATACATTGATGTAAATATGAATTGAATAGTTAGACAAAGTTTAAAATGGAACATTTGTTTGAGACTACAAGCTGGAGGGGCATTGCTCCTTCTTTTGCAGAGGTGGGAAGCATATGCCCTCTCTGCCCCCGGGTCATCCACGCCTGTAATCTGCCCCATCGTAACCCATTCCACTAGTAAATTCCACTCTTTTATGCAATTCATTAAGCACTGTTTACCCCATTCCATTTTCCTACACATGCACACATACACACACACACACATTCACTATAAAGTTACAAAAATCTATATTCTTCTGCAACTTTTTATTTGAGTGTATGGGAGGTACAGAGTTCAAACCTGAACTATACAACAAAATGCAATCATTACAAAAATGAGCAAACATTTTACTTCTCCAGTTTAAAATTTTTAACTTGTAACAATATTGAATTTACCCATTACTTTGTTACTGTCACAAAATTAAACAAATATATCTAGGACACACAACATTACACTCGCCAGATAGTAAGCTGCACCTGCAATGTCGGTGCAGGAAAATTTTGGTATTTTAATGTGCCTGAACACTGAAACAACACTTGATTTGAGAAGAGCATTTCAGTGGGCCACATAAGAGAATTAATTATTTTAGCAGTACACATTTTTTTACCTATTTTTAAAATTGTTAGGTACATTATTGTGCATGTAAGAATTTTTCAACTGACCGGCTAAAAAACAAGTTGCAATGATTTTAAAGGCAATCAGCTGAAGGAAAAAATCACCTTACTTTGTAGCATAGTGCGTCATCTATGAGAATGATGTATGCCTTAGTTTGACAGTTTAGTACTACTCTACATACTTGGCAACTATGCTTGTTACATAGCTACATGCATCTAAATTATTTGTTGTATTACTCTTACTAGAACACTGCTCCTATTAACTTTCAAACACCTATGCAATGTATGCCAGTTGCACATTTCCCAAGTTTACAGTTGGCATGCCAAGTTGAAACAAACAAATGTGAAATAAATAAAACTTTATTATATATTGTCGGCACGATTTTGAGATACCCCTCAAAAGCCTTGCGGGGTTGTCTCACAACCTTACCACCGACCGGGGATCGTTCTTAAACAACTAACGAAAGTCTAGAAGAAGAAAATAGATGGAAAACCGGAGGTGAGGAAAAGTCACTAGGTGAGGTAATCTAGTAACCTAGGTGTAGGCCTCAGGAAATACTAGTGCCCTGTTCTCACCTTGGTCAAGAACTACACTTCCATCTACTTCA